>JAPQRN010000022.1:18023057-18037434 GCA_037367275.1 Coranthus polyacanthus | reverse complement strand
TCAGTACGACCCGTTTATGACCCGAATTCGACCAGAGGATCTCAAAAGGAAAGACAACACACGGGTTAATGGCAAAGGCAGCAAACTGTTGCAAATTTTAATTATGAACTCATCATATAAGTGAACACACAGTATGTCAGTTTGTAATTATACAAACTCAGCTCACTCACTGGTCTTGGCGCTAACAAACTTGGATGAAATGGAATCTTGCCATGTTTTTACATCTTGGCTTCTCTAACCTACATACTCAGAAAATACAATTCATAAAAACGTTGACATTCTAGGCCATGGCTTTCATTTTACCAAAAACCATCATTCCATCACTTATATGAAATCAGTTCATGGGGATCAATAAGATGAACTGAAGAGCTAAAGCAGGATGGTGGACAGATAAGCTTTGAGGGATAAAAATGAATTTAGGCTCTGCTTCGATCTTATAGCATAAATATAAATTGATGGATAAAATCCTCCCCGTTCACTCCAATGCAGTAAACTATAATACTAGCTGCCATTTGCTGATCATGATTATCAATTATCCCACTGTAAATACTATTCTATTCAACCAACCAAATTCAGTACAGGGAGATTTGCAACTGTATATTTCTACATTCTTAAAATGGCTGCATCTCACAATACAACGTTGAAGTTCATTTGTTGTTTAGCTAGAGCATGACAAAAATGACATTGAAAGCGGTTTGATTCTCAGTGTTAAACCCTGTTTACAACAGCTGCTGTAACCCTGTTTGTGCGCTCTATAGTGTTTACTGTGAATGAAACAGCAAAGTTATTGAGTCAGCAATGACCAGGATAACCATGGAGTGTTTTCAGCACCTTGTTGATTGCATGCTTCAAAGAATTGAGAAAGTTGTAAAAGCATAAAATTCTTCTTGCGGGCACAACGAAGAGTCTTCTACGCTGCACACAGCAGGTCAGAAGAACAGGTAGTTGTAAAAATTGAACAAATACGGACAATCTGTTCTCCAAATGTACATTCATTCGCAATTATTATCACTATATACATTTTTCTAGACTGTTCTTTGCTACTTCGTCTATATGATGTCTTGATTCTATATGATGTCTTGATTCATTTACTGGAACTTAAATAAATGGGTACTAAATACATGTACTGTCACACTCCCTCTATAACTTACACACCCCTTAAAATTCCAAGGATATTACAGTAGGCTATCCTAAATTATGCTCACAGTTTTCAGTCAGTGTGAGTATTCACACTCAAAAAAAACTCTGTAAAATATTTCACTACACTATCTCTTATCAAAATAGAAGTGCGTTTTTAGTTTCCAGCAAATTGTAGTAACTGAAGAAAATGCATCATATTTATGTTTATTAGTATTATAAAATTATTTAGGTGTGTACATGCTTAAAGTAGTGTTCGGTGTTGCTCTCCAAGTAAAAGGCTTTGCAGTCACTGAGCTGCATTGTATTGTTTTATAAATGAAGAGCGAGAAAGCACTGAAATAGATTTAAGAGGATACTTGAGCCAAGCATTGTGTTTTTATAATCCTATATCAAAAAGGCTTGAGGAACTGTGTGAAATCAAGCTCTGGCCTGAAAATTAAGGGAAAGCATGAGCTTCTCAAGGTGCCGGTAATGACACGAAGGTAAGGGATTGAAAGCTGAAGCACACATGCATGAACATGAAGTGCTTCTTTGAAAACGAGAGAGGAATACTATGCTATAGTCATTATGATAGAAGGAAGGATGGCTATGTATGTAGCATTTTTTATAAAAATAATATTTTAGTTGAAAAGAGATTAAATCAAAACAAAGATGCTCTGACTAAATGAATCAAGGACAACAAGCTTTTTAAATTAACCTGTGAATGTTTCTCATTAAGTTGTTTCTCGCTTATTTAACATTTCTCTGCTTCCCTAACTTTCTGGGCTTGGTAGTGAAGTGCACTACGTCAGCAATCACATGAATATACAGAATACATACATACATACATATAATAAATCCCACCAGATTCAGTGAGAGCTTTCCTACAATTAGTAAAAACGTCTGTCGATAAAGTGAATATAACTAAAACACTTGGCTGCCCAGCAGTGAAATAATCAAGTCAATGATTTTATGAGTTATTTATGGCGCACACCTCCACGTGTTAGCCATCTGCTAGAATTTGCATTATTGTTATAGCCAAGAAGGAGTATGAAAGTGTCTTATTGGACTCAATTATCCTTATTTCACTAAATCCCACACTAGTTAAAGAGAAGACTATATGTGATTCAAAAAGGGAATGACTCATCACCCAAGTGTATGTGTGTGCGCTCGTCAGATGTGGCTGCATATGAAGCATAAACAAGGACGCCAAATAATTCTGTATATGGGAGTGAAACCTTAATCCCATTTCCAGTCTGGCTGATGTTGAAGACACACAGCCAATGACCATGGCTGTCTCTTTGCTTCTCGTTCATACTCGCTACTTGCTTAGAGAAAGACTCTAAACCAGACAAAATGCACTGCAGCCCCATTATGTCACTTCTCTTTTCAGTATAAGGTATTCATGCTACACAATGTTTTCTCTTCGTGACTGCATATCTGATATTGTGTACAGCACCTACGGTACATACAGTATTGTACATACAGCCTTTCAGAGATGTGGCAGAAAATTCAAGGATAATATGACTCGAACAGCGACGTGTCTGAATCCCAGGTTCAGTACAGGGGTGATTCTGCCGTCAGTTTCGAATGCAGACAGACACGTACACACATGCAGCAGCGTAGTATTTGTTGTGTTATTTTATGCAAAGTAACACTGCACAAAAACAGCTAAACAGGAGAAGGCCTAATAGGGACTTTATTGTAGTTTACGTGGTCTTAATCTTTCTACTGCGCACTCAACCAGTAACAATTCACACTACAGATGGTTTAGAGAAAGGTGAAGTCAGTATTTTCATTTTTTGCAGCCACATTTATTCATGTTATGTGTAATTACTCTGCCATGCTTCTCTGTGTGAAACACCGTTTCTAGCTGATTCTGCTTTGATTAATACTAATACTAATACTACACTTGGCATAACATATATGAAATTTCTCCTCAAAACTGGTCATTTCTGTCTACCTGTTACTGTTTTGCTGCTTATTTGCATGCGGTGACACATAGTGGGGACGTCTGTGACTCTATGACCAGGATAAACAACCTCGTTAGAATCATTTACTGTTCTTATGCCTCCTCTAGTGAACGCCTCAAATATGTTAAAAATAGTTTTGCGGGGGGGGGGTTAACGAAATATTTTTGTCAGCATGGCAAAGTTTTCACTCAAAGTATAGCTTCCCACAGGTTGATCATTAGCATGCAGCATCAGGGATTTTTAAACATATACGGTTTATAAAAGTATGAGCCAGTTCATCTGAATCCGTAACAAGGGCTGATCACGGTCTGAAAGCAATTTTGTTGTAAACTTACTAAACTAGTTTGATTTTGTGCAGAAACCTGATACCCGAAGGTAACCTGACTCTTGCCGAGAGGTGAAAAAGTGGCCCATTTTCACTTTTGACTGACAAGTCCATTGACAACAGCTATGACAAACAGCTTGCTGCTCTCATTCTTTTTATTAGGAGCAGAGAGCAGAAACTTGTTTATGCTGATGTGTAACACAGTGACAAGTGGGGGCAGCTTTGAAACAGTCGATGCTTCACGGTGGTAAATGTCTGCCGTATGTGTGTCATGTAAATTAGCTGGGAGTGTGTATGCAGAGATGTACATACAGTATGTTTTTGTGGGGAAGTAATGAAGCAACTAGGGCTGTTTTCAATTCCACTCAGTAAAGCAGTTTTTTTTTCTCACTGGTCAGGAAAACAGATGATGATCAGAAAGAAAGCATGAGGACTGACACACTCCATGCACTCCTGAAATATAAATATAGACAGACAATGCCACCATTAAACGGTCACTCCACAAATGCTGAAGAGTTGAAAGGACTCTACAGAAGCACTGTGGGCAGACGCATATACACCAGTCGAATGTACATGCCATTATTTTTTCTTACACAAACATAAAAACACTCAAGCAACTAAATTCTTGAGATGAGTTGCGATTCCGCCTCATGTCAAACTTAGACAGAAAGAAACTGAGTTAAAACTTTAACGATTAACATGAATTGTTGTTTCCGTGTTGGCCCAAGGTAACACAAAACACACTGACCAACATTTTTAAACCCTCCCTAGAGTTTTGGGCAGCAGTGCTAAAAGCCCAGAGGAGCTCACAGAATAAACAACTTATTCCGGGCTTTTGACAGCAAACAGACAAACAGTGTGCAATGTGTGCTTCATCAGCAGTAAGTATAATGTCATGGGCTCTAGCGCATTGTTACTGTACATGCATTATTGATAATGTCTTCAGTCCCACGACAGGCAATGTATAATATTTATCTAAAACCTAATGTTTTACCTCAAACTTTACGGGATAGAATTAATGTCAAGGTTCGTCAGGTTTGTTCTGAGCCGTAATAATTTGTTTTTTGTGGCTGCTTTGGGGTAGCTTAACAAGCTGTAAACAAAACTGATACATCATCACCTTTTAATGCTGACATGGGAAACATCCTACACATCCAGCAGACACAGGGAAAAGAAATGTACACTTCAAGTTGTGTTTCTAGTCACTTTTCTTTCTTCCCAGTTCAGATAGATAAATAAATATCTTGCTCTTCAGTGACTAAATGCTCCACTATATTGGCACAGTAATCACTCTCTTTCTACGTCCAGGTAGCACACAGCGGGTTCTTTGGGTTGAGTATTTTCACAGAAAAAAAAACAAAACAACAAACTTCCAGCTGCAGATGGAAACACGTTTGATGAATGCAACCTTGAAACAAAAACAGTAAAGTTGTGAGCCCTAAAACCAAAACCGAAAGCCACTAACGCTCTGAAACACTGATGAATGACTGGAACCTGCTGCTCAGGACACATAGCGGTTTGTGTGAGGAATTGCTTTAAGAGGTGGCAGCGAAGGTGGAACCTTGATGTTTGGAGTGTGACGGGGAAGTGCGACTGACATGATACAAAAACTCAGTGCTAAAAACATTGCTGCCCAAGTTGTTTAAATCCTTTTTACACCTAGAACCAGCTCTCGGAGTGTGAGCAGACTTTTATTCAGTGTTTTATTCTATCCAGCAGCCACAAAAAAAAAAAAGACTCTTATTGTTGAGGATAGCATTTATATCTGGCATAAAGCACTTCAAGTGCATTTACAACCTTGCAAACTCCAAGAAGAAGTTTATATGTAGCATTTGTTGTTGTGTTTGATGTTTTTTGTATCCTTTCGTGTCTGTTTCAGTATCGTCCAACCTCATACTCTTCCACCTGCCGTTTGTCAGTTTAGAGACAAGCAATCTACTTTTATTGGCTGTTGCCTTTATGACACATCATGAAAAGATTAGCAGCTTTTTAAGTTCAATTTGATTTCATTCTTCTGTAGAGGATTGGGTCGTGAGAAGTAATATAATATTCTCCCAATGTTATGTTCTTTTGTAATGCGGGATAAAGATATACTTTTTAAGAGACAGTGTGATTCAGTGTAGTGTTTTGGCTTTGCTGTTTGCACTGCCTAAGCTTAAATTTCCCTCTCAAGAATACCTGGCTGATTGACATTGACTTCACCTGGCCTTAAATTGCTTTGATGGCCAGGGCCAGCCGCAGCCCTTCCCAGGCATGCATGAAGATAAGTACCAACCACACCTTTTATAGGCCCAAGACAACTTGACAGATGAATCGTCAATGTTATCCCCACTTTTAACCTAAACTTCACTTGCTCCTGGCATTTTCTGGCCGAGGATCCATAACAGGACTCATCTGTCAGCAGTACCCCAGTGAAAGCTTAGACAGGAGTAATTAAGACTGGTTGTTTGGTGTCTTCCTTGCATTGACCGGCACGTTATCAGGATCCGTAACGAACATTAAGACGGTCAGTCCTCTGGAGGCTGATTCAACTATTTTAAACCGAAGCAGGTTTTAAAAACTAAGTTAATATAAAGGGGCTTCACACATTTTCCACATCTTGTTATCCTGCTTTTTGTTGCTGTTTCTAGAGATGCATAACATTAGATATAATAAAACTCTTATCCAATTTATCATAGTTAAGAGGAAGTGCATTAGGTGAAAAGAATGTGCCGGTAATGTTGTTTCCCAATTTGCAGCTCTTTTGGAAAAAGTCACTCATAATTAAGTCAAAGCCAAGGGCATGTGACAGTAGTTATTGTGCAGCACCAAAATCATTCTGATGGCAATGTTTTTCTCCTGTGTGGGCACAGAAGAAAAAAAAAACATTTTTTTAAATGATTACATCTGTTTTCAGTATGCTAGGGGAGTATTGAATCTCCAAAGGGTGAGTCACTGTTTGAATCATAGTTTGGAAAATGCAATAATCTGTGATTATGACTTTGCTTTGTGTGAGGCAACAGTGATTACAAATTGAGAGAGGAAGTCATGCTGTTCATATCACATTCAAGGTCATATTGATTAGGAAATAAAAAGTCAAAGCACTTCCAATAGACACTATAATGGAAAAACAGAGCATTAAATATTAGTATTAAATATTTCTGTTATGTTGTGTAAAAAGTCAGAGTTTAGACAGTTTACCCCAGCTAGAGTGATTCAAAGGGCATTCTCACATTTGGCCTACTGTAGTGAGTATGTCAGTATCAGCTGTTGGTAAAGCATTGCCACTTGGTTTTGCATAACCCGACATGCCTTCTTGACAGTTTTCTGTCTGCCCAGATCAGGGCCTGACATTTAAAGCATGACATCCACTTACAGATTGGACATGTCTGCTGCTCTTGGCTGTGGCCTTCTTGTTCACAGCCTCTCCTTTGATGATGTCACTGAATCCATCATTTCAGACTACGCAGTCTAATTGTTGTTCCGCTTTTAGTTGATGAAGAACTCAGCCTGCCACTGAGTTGACTTGACCGTAAAAACCCCATAAGACAGACAGCAACAGTAATGGTTTCATCATGTGTGGGAACACAAGGAAAACTGCACACACTGGCCTTTTCATATGGTAGCACTGCTGACTTGTTCTTGCACTGTCAGCCCAGATGACTTCTTGGTGTTGTGATGCAGGACTGCTGTTCTACTTGTCTGTTTTACTTCCCTTTTAAAGGACCAGTGTGTAAAATTTAGGGGAACCTATGAGCAGAAAGAAGAGAATAGGAGACACTACTGTCAGCCTTTCTCTTTATTTTAATCTCCATATTAATGTTTTATTAGTGCATACTCACCTAGAACTACGAATCGCTGTGTTTTCTGTAGCCCTTTACATCTACATAAAAGTTGGTTCTCTTCCACAGTGTTTATACAGCTTCCTAGAATGGACAAACCAAACACTGGTTTTAGAGAGGCTTTTGAGAGGGCTATCATAGGCTCTTCTACACACTTACAACCTCAATGGTAGATGCTACACGCCGGTCCTTGAGGGGTGTGGGCATTTACGTATTTGCATTTCCTATAACAGCAGGATTTCAAAAAAGTGTATCATGTAGCTGACATCATTTTTAATCCAAATCAGATTAAATTTAAGGCTTATAAGCAGAGAGAAAAGACATACCCTGAGAAAATTCACAGAATTGGAACTGCACAACAGGTACTTCCGCAGCTCTGGAGGAACTATTTGGCTCTCTATCCAGGCCTAATCTGATTTAGCTCCGCCTGGTCCTTGCGTACGGTGTGTCTGCCACCGATGCCTGTCGAGAACATGTATCACACTGGGCAAGGAACAAGTTGAGTCACTGACACGACGCCATCTGCACATGCAGGTAGCAATCTGTGCTGTCCCTTTCCTGTTCTGGACTGCCATCAGGTCCTCCGCCAGAGTGCTTATTGATTCTAATCTGTTGTGTGGAGAAGGCCACTAGCAGTTAAATGGTTGGAGACTTTCTGTCTTGTCTTTCCCTATAAATTGTGGATAGATGTGCCAGAGCAAAGGTGAAGGAGAAGAAACAGTACACTTTAAAATGTATTAAAAGAATACACTTTATTTTAAGCTGTTTCTTTTGTAAGGTGTTGCTTGTACGACAGCTCATTGTTTAGAACTATTGCGGCGCAGGTAGATGACGTGCGTTGATGACGTCTAATTCGCGTGTCTTGACTTGTCTTGAGCCAGTAGTTTCTCATCACACAGTCCGCACACAAGTTTATTACATCCCCGTCGCACAGTGTGGCTGCCGATGAACTTACAACACTGCTGAAATCACACAGTCTGTAGGAGCCTTTAGATGTGAGAGCACTTCTAGCTTTAATTGATGATACCTGGTTTAGACAAAAAGAGCCAGGAGGATTTCAGCTGGTATCAAACAAAACACATGAAACCGAATAGAAAGTCCATTTGGGAAGCTACACATGTGACTAGCATGCATTACATAGATATGAGAAACTTCCCCATGAGATGTGATTCAAATGGCTTCAGTGAGCAAGTTCTGCACGACTGCCCTGCACAACACAGCCAGAGTGCATGAAAGTGGTGTGAGACTGGGAACTTAATATCTTTCGCTCTGGCGAACTGCTTTAATAGAAGCTGTCCATCCCAAAGAGAATAAGAGACAGAAAACAAAAAAAAAAAAAAAAGCAGCACAAAACATGCTCTGTGGTCTGATTCAATCTGTGTCACGTTTTGTCTCTTTATGTTTACAAATACATGCAAGCTCAAGTGAGGAAAACATGTTTTGCTGAGGCTAATAAAAGGTCACCAAACCAAGACATGTCATCACGGAAGAATAAATTGACTATGTTGTCTCGGTAGAATCAAATTTCCATATAAGCAGAAATGGCTTTGGTAATGGACGGGGTGTACTGTAACTGGCCAATGAATTCTTGTTGAATTTCCCTGTTGGGTTTGCTTTAAAATATGAATGACTTTTCTAATATGCAATAAAATTTTATGTTATAGCGAAGCAAGGAGAGGAAAAAAATGATTACTGTGTGGAGTTAGGACAGTTCTTTTGACCTAACAATAAATTAAACATCATGACTGGCTGAGAGACAAAAATGATGACACGATAACACATCCTTCAGGCAACTTTAATCACTTCATCTTTGGCTTTTTCGCTGGAGGAGATCAAAGACATGGCGTGGTTTTGTCTTGGCAAGCATTAGTCATTACTGCAGTTTGTCCTGTCATGTTTTATGTTCACATAGATGGAAAAAAAAATGCACTTTGATGAATCTAAGGTTGAACATGTCTTAGGTAAAATACATAGAGAATTAACCGGAGATCAGATCATGTGGCTTTTACCTGCAAACGAAAAGTGAATAAAGGTACCTTGAACATTTATCCCACATCACACTTTTTATCTTTTCTGATATAAGCAAACAAAATAAAGAAATAAAGACCGGGGTCCACTGACAAGCCACCAACAAGTCCAAATGGAATCTACAGATTTTTTCACACTTTTAAGTGATGATCCAGAACAATCTGCAGGGTTTAGCAGGGTTTTTCCCCCACTCTGTCAATATCCATTTAATATCATACTGTCTGTAAAATATATGCTAATTATTGTCCAAGTCATTTGTCCTATCCCGTGGTGCAAAGCAGCGTCTTCAGGTGTAAATAGAATTTTTGACCTTTTTTAATGTTAATATTACTTCACAGAAGCACACAAGATGTGTTAAAATACTGTGGAGATCTTTCTGCAGAATTTTGTAGGTGTAAATTCCATGTGGGCTGCTTCTACTTTTTATTTTATTACAAAGCTTTTCACAGAATCTATTTTTTTTTTTTTTAGCTAACACTAATGCAAACCAAAGCTGTGGTAAATTAGCTCAATCCTGTGAAACCCGTCTGTTAGGAGATAAGATAATCTCGGTGATGATTTAACCACTCACACGGTTATTTTGGAACGCAATGACAAATGACCTTTATGTCATATGGATTTAAAGGTTGTTGGTGAAACTGTGATGGACCAAACATTTTCTAATCCTCTCAACAAGAGGTTTTAACTTGCTTTCCTTCCTGTCTCCCTCTGGGTGAAACAGCCATTCTGATTTACCTCTGTATTGATCCAATCTCTTTTCCTGTTGGTTACCAGTGTTCCTACAGATTGTCGCTGGTCTGTTTTGAAGCTGCTCTTCAAGATAGTTAACGTGAGTCTAATGCGTTTAGCAAGCAACGCCATTTAAGATGTATCTGAGTCTAGGTCTTATTATTCTGTTTCTCTGCGCTTGTAAAAAAACCCAAAAAACATGCAAGGTCATGAGAATGCTAGTCAGGGAGAGGCAGAGAGATACGAAGCACAAATGCTGAAGGGTTGCCATGATTCACTTTAATTTAGTTTGAGTATTTTGAAGTGGCAGATGCCTGTGTCTATCACATAAATATATACCAGACTGGCTAGACCCAAAGAGACAGGTTGCAGTGTCAAATGAACTTGAGAGACAGACCACAAGACACAACCGGTTTGGTTTTGTGTCTGCACTTTAAAATGCCCTTCTGAGAGTCCACATAAAGGCTATATGCCATGATTGTTTGCATTGAAATTCATAATGTCAAAAGGAATTTAAAAGTGATATTTCTCTTTGCTGGGCTATTTTATCTTACAGAGTGCGCACCTAGAAGTTCGGGTTAAGTCAACCTCAAACATAAGCTTCCTTCCCTCTTTTATTACCTCTGACATTCAGAAATTCTTCCTCGGCTCTTAAAATTGGTATGTGTCAAAGAGTGAAATTACTTATTGAACAAGTAAGATTCAGGGGACTGAATTAAGTAATATTGACTGGATGTACTTTTTGCACTGACTGAGAGTCCTTAAAATGGACTGGTTGTGGAAGAATATTCTTGAATATGAAGTTGTTTTGGTTAAAATGTTTTCATTTTTTTCAGCCTCGCCTCTCGCGAATGATGTTTGCCGTATTTCCTTAAACAAAAAATAAGAGTCCATGACAAGCCGTGTCTCGATTATTGTCAATTACTCAGAGAAGCGTAAACTTCATATTCATGTGGTGGTAATCTGCATTTGATAATTTACATTTTCATCTGATATCATGTGCACTGGACTATTTACAGTTAAAAACATACTATTTATAGTTAACAGCTTACAGTTCATATTGGTGGTAATTCATAATGTTTGGTGCATAAAAAAAAACAGTTGAATAATAATTCATGTTTACTTCAAACATTTATTGACCCGGACGTTTGATTTCCGTTGACCTCTCGGTCGTCACGTGAGAAGGTCAGAGTTAGAGAGACGCACAACAGCACAGAGCTCACAGGCGTTACGGCTAGCATGGATAATGCAACATGTGAGAGACGTTATACTGTGTCCTTCAGTTAATTTTATTCTTATGTTGGACTCTGAACTGTTACTGCTTAGTGTACTCCGATGTGTGCGAGTTTGAGACCGTTCGTTGCTGACAAAGAGTATTTTTACTGTGAAGAGAGCTAGCGGAGCTCGGCTAAGCTAACTGTTGCTAGCGTCCAAAAAAACACATCCGCTGTTTCTCTCCGTGCACGGATCAAAAGTGAAACTGTCATCGGAAGAACCTTCAGTGGACGTCCCGGGACGGCTGCTCGGGGCTGTGGATATTCTGTTGTTGCTGAAGGTGTGTTTTCCTGCTGCTCATCGCTGCAGTGCTTCTGCAGACGGACGACGGGATCCGTGTTTTGCCTGGATGCTCATCGGCGGATAATCGTCCTGGGAGATTGGATTTCTACAAACTAGGTAGAAGCTGTTCTCCCTCTACACATGGAATTAAAGTAAAAAAAAAAAACTCTGTGCCTCTCATTCTATGTTAAATGGAGTGAGAGTCATAGTTTACCTTAGACAGTTTTTATGCAATGAGATGTCTCTGTCACCATATTTGTCAAGTACTGGATTTTAAAGGGGCATAATACTTAATTTACTGTTGCATACAAATATCTTTCCTACACACGCTACATGAAGGCAACGCTTACATAATAAAAGCCCTGTTAAACAAGGAATGGTTTCTAACACCTGTAGTTTTTGTTGAAAGTTAATACAATCAGAACATCCTATCTCAACCTTCAAGTCCCTTTTGACTTTTTCAATTTTAAGTTATGTAAGACCACAGTATTAATATATTTGGTGTCTACGTTTAGGTAATTCAACTGTCTTAGATAATTAAACTGTCCGAGCCTCCTGTCCTGCTGCCTACAACAGAAATCTTTAATCTTTATACAGCAGTACTTTTATTCAAGAAGTGTTTGCATTTGCGAATTACTTGTATACAAATGCATTTTCTTTGAGACGGTTAGTTTTTGCAATGCAAATCAAATGTGTTTGCATTTCAGCTCTTCCTTGTATTTTATACTAATAATGGTTTGAAATGTCTGTTGTTTTGCAGTCTCTTTTTTTATTGTTTCCTTTTTTGAAAAAAAAAGCTCTCTACATGTATACTATCAAAGAAAAAAAAAAAAGATAAACACATTTTATAAAAAGCCATATTATGCTACTGACTTTGCAGTGAACCCGGTAGTTTTTCCCTCTTATTTAAATTTCCAATTCTGTAAGACATGTTGTCTCCGCCAGTGAAGGATTGGAAGACCCTGAGACATTAACACCAAGCCACAGTATGCACGAAACAGAATGATGGATGTGCTGTGAGATAGCTGCCTGTAAATGAGCAGATAGGCCTTGGTAAATGGAAAGAGAAAGAGCATGAGACCAAAGTGAATAAAGATGGCAACGGAGAATATGTGGGTCATCCAGCCTGCAGTGAGTTGTCCCTCAGGCATGCACCCTGATAGAAGACTTTGAAGAACTTTAAAGATGGATGTCGCAATGAAGACAGCAGACTTGGCTCACACAGAATATTGAGGGATCTATTTTAGATAGTTCAGAAGGAATTAAGATGGAAGCAGGGAGGTCCTGGCCAGACTTACCATCTCTTGAAAGAGTGCTGATCCAAAATTATTTGCCAGGTGTCCTTAAAATCCCATTTACAAAAAAGGCAAAAGCTGATTTTGAATGAAATAACTTGTTAAGCAGTCTTTGATTCGGTGAAAACTACCGGTATTCCAAAAAAGGTTACACGTGAGCATCCAGCTACTCACAATGTCATACATCTGACAAAGGCTTCAATAGAGACCTCATGAGAGTTAATAAGTAATAATTAGGGCTCTTGGTTCTTCTATATTTTGTGTGAAATAAAGAGAGTTATGTAAGAAATAAGCCAATGCAGCATCTTTAGAGAACTACATTTCGCAATCATCTGTCATGATTGCAGAAGTTCCAAGAGAGGTTTCTTAAGAGTTATGATGTATAATAGATGACTGTCAAAAACATTAAAGGATAATTGTGTGTGGGTCTTATTTTTACAGCCTTGCCACCATTTCAATCAGCTATGATAGATACTAGTCAAATTACTAACTTAATTCATATGCCAGGCATAGTTGAACTGAGTACTGAGGAACCGTACTGCTAATGTGATCACACAAGTTTGCACAACTCAGTCTTTGAAACTGACCGAAAAAATATCAGTAGGGTATTTTGAATTTCTTTATGATCTGTCTTGGTAATTGATACTAAAACAAATAAAAAAGCGAAACTTCTGCTAACAGGTATGTTAGATGGACTGTATACCCTTATACCTAACCCTAACCGTCTTCTGAACAGAGGAATACTGGTTCCTGCTGTGGCAATCACCAGTGGCCTTGGATATAATTCTTGTACTGCAACATGAATATAATCACTGAGGATTCATGGCTGCCAAAACCAGGTCTTCTCCAGGTTACAGACAGCTTTCACTGACCTGCAGACCTCTCTGTTTAATTTAGAGCTTTGTCTAAACTACTTCTACTTTAAAAGCAGACACACCATTATACAAGCCACCATACTGTCCACATCGGATTATGGAGATATCCTGTATGCTCATGCTTTCCGCCACCACTCTTAAACCCCTGGGTGCCATCTACCGCAGTGTCCTGCAATTCATTACCGCAGACAGTTATCACATTCACAGTTATTCAGTTATTCACATTAGCTGGACATCACTGGTGACTAGAAGGCAGAAGAATACTTGTATCGTCATTTACATGGCCTTGCTTTCCAAATTGCCAAGATATTTAACATCTTTATTTGAGTCCAGAGAGATGAGCCATGAGACCAGATGACAGGGGAGGCAAAAAATCATCACAGAAACACTGAACTGGGAGAGACTGGTTTCAGCAGTTTGAACTTGGAGACATTTATTCAACCAAAAGACTTTAAAGCTTTACTCGCTTCTGTTTTCACTAGTATTCGCAACTGTTTTACTTAAGTATGTTATTTGGGCGTGTGACTGTCTAAAGTGAATGGATGTGTTATTATGAATGTGTGTATAACGATAGATGTTTTTTTACTCTTGCAAAAGAGATGTTGATCTCAAGGAGACTTCCTGATTTAACAAAGAAAGAAAGAAAGAAAGAAAG
>JAPQRN010000022.1:18009694-18022957 GCA_037367275.1 Coranthus polyacanthus | reverse complement strand
AGAAAGTTCTGAAAGAAACACTGTCACAACACTGCAATCAAAATAAAAGACTTATTTAACATTGATAGAACTTGCAACATTTTCAATACATTGGAGTTGTGGTGGCCTGATTATGAGTGTACATGTAAAATATCTGCAAAGGCCATTGCATTGAGAGGGTGATAAAACATAAGCAGCCTCTGTGCCGTATCTGCTTTTAGATTCAGGATGCGTCAACATCTCCAGAGATGTGGCAGCTCGTGAAAGGTACAGCTTGTCACACAGCTGAACAAAAAGCCAAATTCAGAATTCAGAGCTTGTTCACTGAAACTGATAAGGTTTTTTGGCTCCATGACAAAATCCTAATGGAAAGTCATGCCTGTCAGCTTGCAGATGGTGAATGTGTTACACCTGTCCTTTATCCATATTAACTACTATTGTTAACAGGTTTAGCTTCAGTATAAAGCAGAGGAGTTGCTTCTGAGGCTAAAATTAGGGTTAGTTCACCATCTAATGTCCTGAAACTACACACACACAAACACATGAGCAACAGCGACGACAAGACAACTTGTAACATGAAGACTGTTGCAACTGCCGGAAACTGTATCTCCAACTTCTACTTTGTTGGATAAAATCAAAATGTGCCGTCATTTTCAGAAACTTAGGCCAGCAGTTAACTGCATCTGATCTCGTGGAAAATACCATTTTTACCCAACTTATGACTAGGATAAGATAAATTGATAGAAAAACTAAAAATTACTTGGAAATGTTGCGTCTAAATTAATCTCTAGGTAATCACAGAACATTAACTAGGCGTCTAATTACAGACCCCCTGAAGGACTTTTTAAATGACCCCCTCTCTAGGGGTGCAGGTAACCTCTAGTCAACCATCCATATCATGATCTCAATACATTACGCGTGCGTCTCATGATAATACAACCATTAATAGGTGGAGATTCATTAATCAAGGTGTTTGTGCTCCTGGGGGAACCTTGAGGGCTTTTCATAATTATGACTCCATATCAGCAAAGCATAGAATTGAGGCCATGCTTTCTAAATTTGAGCATGTGTGAGACTGACATTTATAGGACATTATATTTTACCCCTGTCACTTCCATTGTTAGTTTAATGTCAAGAGACATACAAAAAAATATATTTTAATTAAATGCCATATTATCACTGAAAGATGTAAGCAATGTGCTATGTGAAGTTGACTGTTCTGACCGCACATGTTTTCATCTGTTCACTCTATTCGAAAGACGTAAACATGTATCTTGAGGATTTCATTTAAAGACACGGAAGGACTTAACACATTGAACATATATATGCAAGAAAGTTCCTCAGAAATGCATGGATTGATAAAAAATATTTCAGTTATAGCTTGCATGGCAGCACATTTTAAATTCCAATGAACAATGCTCAAAAGAAGTGCAGTTAAATTAAACAGAATTGAATTAAAGCTGTCTTTGGATCACTGACTGGACACCAACATGGTTCCCGTAGCGCTGATGGTTAGATATGAAAAACTGAAATACAACTGTGATTACAGTTATCTCAGCCTTTCTGACAAGATGCGACGTGAGGCTGTCACCCGCAGAAATTGAGATCAGAGGCGACTGACCATGTAGCGTTCCATCTGTTCCCCGCAGAACTTCTGAACCCTTTTCAAAAGTGGGTCCACTTCCTACGGTTCCTCCGCTCCTGTCTTCTTTGTTTATTCGCTCCTTCCCTGGAGGCCAGTTTAAATGTCATGGATGGGACTGCAAGATGAGGTCTGTGCTGGGGTCACTGTCATCGCCTTGATAAAGTACAATGATAACTTTGGCGGGGGAAAGGAGAGTTGGTTGTGTTGAACTCAGAGACTATGTCCAGAGATGGTTGACTTTGTCTTTCACCAGATTAAGGGTCAGAAAGCTATAGATATGTTAAAATATTTTGACATAGGACAGAGGTCATTAGTGGATAATGTGACAATCTTTGTGGCTTGATCATCATCTTTGTCCTATATTTCAAGTCAAACAGCTTTAAATTAACCAAGTGCATACAGGAAATAAATAAATGACTTTAATGCAGATCCAGATTCTTTTACTTCTTTTCTAAAAATTGTCACCTTTCGTTTTACTGTTTTTGCTTGCTTAAATGGGGAACAGTTGTAAGGGAACACATTTGTTTCAGTGGTGAATATTATAACCAGTGTCAAGGTAAGAAAAAGAAAAGTAGTGCCTCTGGTCAAAACCTTGAAAATAAAAAGGCCTTGTTGAAAAAAAAAAAAAAAAACTAGATCAAAATACCAAAACGGATAAAGAGTGCAGGTGTGTAGGAGTCACAAGTCAAAGTAAAGTTGCAGCTTTTTCAACAGAACATTTTTTTTTGTATTTGTTTACATATTCTGTAATTGCAGCTGATTTTTTTTTATCTTATTGTCAAAATGAATACTCAATAATAAAATTGATGTCTATATGTTAAATCATTTGAGAAGTAACTACTGTGTAAAAATGTTCCGAGTGAGGATGTTACAGTTAATACTCATGACCCTATACTGCTGAAGCCGATATAATGTAGTTAACACTTCATTTGTGTTACCCTGCAAAGGAGCATTTGCCTCTGAAATGCCAATTTCAAAGTCAAAGTTTCAAAGTCAAGTCAAAGTTTCAGTTTCAAAAACACACATGACTTAATAAATGTGAAGGGAAATGCACCTGCTCTCACAAAGGCAGTAAAAATAACAACGATCAAATAGCACACTGATAAATTTTGATCTACTCAAAGCCCAAAGTGGAGTTAAAAATGTCAAATATCTAATCATCTAAACACTAAAAACTGACCTGACATCATTTATGCCAAACAGTTTTCATCCATATTCTTTTATAAATGTTCAGAGTAGGGTATTCCACACATTAGTGTACATTGGCTCCATTATGTCTTCATTCACACTTTATATGCATGTTTTGTCCTATGGTGTTCTGTCAAGAAAGGCTTTGATCACAAGCTTATATGAAAATGGAACATGTTGATTAAAACCCGAACCAAACCTGAGTCGTGAAATACCGCACTGAAATGGATTACCTTATGCATTAAGCATAGAGGAAGCATTGTGGGTTTAAATGGAAAGCCCTACACAATTATAAACGGTGTAGGGTTTGACCTTTAAGGAGTTCTAGGATGTAGAGCTTCAATTTTTTTCTTCACACAGCAGCCGTCTGCTGGAATGTCAGGCGGCGACGGTGAGGAGACAGATAGCTGCCGGTTTCCACCAGATATGAGGAGAAAAATGGCAGGAGAGGATAGCTCCGTCCAATCTGCCTTGCCCTTAAGACCTCCGCAATCCCTGCTGATGAATTTGGCCATTATCAAAGGTGAGGGGTTCTGCTGAGAGAGGTCTTCAGTGAGGGACCGGAAGGAGAAATTGGGAGTTGGTGGCCAATGTTTGAAGCTGAATGACTGCTGGAAAATAAAACAACTGGTGGAGCAAACCACACCCAGATAATCTTATTCCAATAATTGGATTTCCTGGAGAGTTCTTAGTGATGTTGGGGGCTGGAAGAACAGAGTATAGACAGAAACCTCTGAGCCCTGATCTTTATTCAGAGTGAGGTAATCATTGTCACTGAATAAAGACATTACTTTTGACATTTCTGTGCCTGTTCCAAGATGGGATATAGCACTCAGTAATGTAACCATTTGTTGAAAATGTAATAAGATTTGCACTTAACCTGATCAAAAACCTTATTAGATGATGGCAACTATTTTGCCATCATCTGAAGCAGAGAATTAGGTCCAGATTTCTGGTCTAATGATCCAGTGACCATTCAGTGTTTGGTGCTGGGTTCATTTGTCAGTGATAAAGATTTTAATGCAGCTTTGCCTGAGTTGCAATCTCTTGTAAATTTCATATTCTACATAAAGCTTAGAGTTTAGTAAGTAAGTCAAGACATAAGATGTCACAGATATAATGTCAGTAGGCTAACACAAATCTTGTACATTTGCACAAAAACTGTTTTCTTTTCTTTACATTATTACATTGTCAAAATGATTACATAGTAACGCTGCACAAGCTGAAATCAGGGCTTCCAAGAGGTATATTTATGGCCGTATTTAAAAACTGACATTTTCTCAGTCCAAATCAAAAGACTGAATATAAATAAATATATATATGACCTGCTGCTCTTCTACACCACTACAGAAAAGCGAAGCCGTTTTTCCAAGCTTCTGTGTCGAGCCCTAGAGTGGAGTAGTAGAGTCACATCCGAAAATCTTAAATCGGCGATCGCTAAGCTCCGTCAAACGCGCATATAACCCCCCTACCTGTCTGAAAACACAGAACTGACCAAAATCTGCCATCATGGGGTAGATTTACAACAGTCAGAAGGAGGCGCATGAGTGTGGTTTCCTCTCAGACCACTGAAATTACACTATGCTGAAATCTTTCCTCCATGAAACTAAAAAACTATCGCGACCAGAAAATACTGACATAAATGGGCTAAGCAACACAGATCACTTTCATTTCCTAATTTTTTCCTACAAATTCAAAGTTGCCACAGGATTAGGAATAACTTGAAATATAATACTGTATGTCCACATACAGCTACTGAACGTGTGATTTAAAATTAATAGTCCTTTATTGACTAAAGGCAAAATTAGTCTATTTTTCCCACAGACATATAGGCATAAACTCCATACATGTACACCAACTCAGACATCAATCTCAAACACGCACACACAAATCTAAATCAGTAAATCAGTCCTCACACCTACACAGGTGATGGCACCACTTTGTTCACTTAATCCTATGGGTTGCTAATCAGTGTATATGTGTGTTTCTTCAAATCAGCAGTTAACATTGTCCCTGGTGGGCGGCTGCTCCCTCTGTGCAGTCGTAATTCAAGGCAGCAGGATGCATGCGTTGGCTACTCTGCCTCTCCGAGCTGGTCCATAAAGATGTGTCGGGGGATAGGGGGTGATCTACAGTCCAGTCCCCAGCTCTCATTTTAGGAAACATCTCTAATGTACCTCTCCACCCCCACCTCTTGTTGTTGTTGTTGTTGAATAATTCACCTTAGAGAGAGAGAGGGAGAGAGAGAGAGAGAGAGAGCGGAGATCGAGCGAGAGCAATAGGTAGAGAGAGAGAGAGAGAGAGAGAGCATGATTCACGGATCATGGCAGGGCCTGTCTTCCCTGTCATATTTCATAGCCTTTGCAGGTGAACTAGTCACTGCACAACACCCGCCGACCAGATAGTGAGTTACAGGTTCACGCAGGGTTTTTGTTTCAAACTCACGGTTGCACTCGTAATCCTCATTATTAAATCAGTCGTCATCAATAATATACGAGTATTACTGAGGGACAAAAAAGGGAAAAGATTGTGTTTTCAAATATTTACTGAATGGTACTTCTACATTTCTATGACAAAATGAGTCATCTAGTCACTGTTTTGTCTTTTAATATATTTTGATTTCAGCTGCTACTAACACTGTGGAAATTAATAATTTGTTTACAAGATGGGTGATTGACTATTGTTTTAATCCAGCAAGGTTGTCAGTGAAAGCTATTTAAGTTTTTAGCAGATGTTTGTTTAATGTTTAATGATTGCAAATCTAAATCAAATATGTACTCTGAACTTAATTTACCTGCATTTTTAAATGTATTCAAAATATCATTGCAGTCATGTAAAAATGAAGACATAATGCATGTGTTAAATAATGTCACTGGTGGCCTATGTATTAGTAACTGTTCTGAGCTAAATTGTGTTTTCATGTTCATCTAATGAACATTCAGCAGACAGGACCATGCAGGTATTGCTGTTGATGCACTGAAATAATTTATAGCACAACTAACTAATCCTGCAGCTGACATTTACAGGCTCCCGTTAAACACAGGCCTCCCGAAGGATGTGCTAAACTGCTACACAACACTTAGACGTTAAAGCAAATGCTTGACTAACAGTGATTATACCAGACATAACAGGTCTGGACTTATCATGAAGCATGAAGTAAAGGAAGGTGTTGCTGCTGGTAATTATTGCACGTTGACTTAATTAAAGTGCTGTCATGCTGAACATATCAAAAAAGGAAGCCCTGTGCTGTAAATCTAGAAGTCTGAATAAGAAGTATGAACAGCTAACGGTATCAACTCAACTCACCACCGTAATATTGTTGGCAAAAGGAAACTGACCTGATCGTCTCCAAGGAGCGAACCCTTGCCAGTTTTGCACTCCAGACGGGTTAAAGCAAACACTCACAGTAATTGCAAGGAAGTCAGTAAGTAACTGAGGCAGCGCTGATAAACTGTGTGGGTAACTGAAAGAAAAACTGCCGCTTATGTGCTCTTTCATGATGCCACAGATGATTGTACTCATGATCAGTTGGCGAAATTGAGTTTCACCTGTAAAGTCACGGATATCTTTATAGTAATTTTCCCTTGAGTGGAATATTTGAACTTGACGGTGTCCTTACAATTCATGTACAGAGCTTACTATACGATAACAGCACTAAAGGCTTTGATACGATGCTGGTGAGTGAGATGGTGACAGAATCTAAAACCCCTTGCTTGGCATTCCTCACAATCACCTCCATCACTCTGCCCCTCCTCTCCAATCGTGTTCTCTATTGATGGAGGGCTCCTCTCTACCTCCTCAGCAAACTCAATGGCTGCAGCCTGCCTGCTTCTAATTCTGCTCAGGCTACTGTGAAGGCATGGTTCAATATTTTAGTATGCCTCTTTGAGACAGATGTTGGCTTCCAACAGAGGTATTCCCCATAGGTACTATTCAAAATCAGATTCCAAAAAAACTGAAGTTACCACCCACAACTTCTCAAATGGACTACATCAACATTTATTCTTTGATTTCGCGCTGTTCATATGAGTACCTGACGTTTTGACACTACAGTAGGTTCATAATTCCGCAGGCCTTTTGAAATGCTTGATTAACGGCATTAAAAGATGTTTTGATTCAGTTAAAGGACACGATTTTCAAAAGTGTGGCCGACTTGAACATGCTGTTTTAAAAGGCAATATTTAATTCAACAATTCTCTCTCTCTAGCATTACAGGGACTGTGCTACCTGCTAATGACATTACCACTGGCATCTGTTACAACATGCAATAGAATACGGTAAGTAGACATATTTTTGGTCTTAAAAATTTCAATAGCAACATGCAAACTGTGAGTGTCACTCATAAAACAGAATACAAACAGCATCAAACAATGACAGGAGGAAGTAACGGCACTTGACAGTTTCAGGAGTTTAGGGCTCTCTGGCTGAAGCCTCTTTGTTTGGGGCATCCCTAACCCACACTGACTGTGATGGATTTCTTTAATGACATTGTTAAGGGTTTTTCATGTATGTTGAAGTAAAGTTATGGAGGTCAGTTTCCTCTTCCAGAGCATTTTCCAGTGGTCATTTATCATCAGTGGGGCTCTGTCAGGTCTGTGTCCCCAGATGCCCAAATGGTCTGATTGTCTTAAAAAAAGATAAAGACCAGTTGTTGTATATTATCTAGTCAGATGAGCGCCATCTGGATATAGGCCAACTAATATGATGCTGTGGGAATGGAAATCGTGACCTAATGACTGGAGAGGGTTTAACCTTTGGGAGACATGGGGAGCCTCAGTAATTAACCTGTCTTTAGTGTTTACTGGTCTTCCTGTGCCCGACTCAAAAGTATGCAAAGCAACCATGAGTCAGTTCTGCTATATTTTTTAACACTTATCACTTTTGCAGATATGACATCATGATGAGATTATGTTTGTGCATTTTTTATTTATTTTTTTAACAAACTGGATTTCAGCACAACATATATCAGCAAATGCAACAAATGAAATGTCAAACAATAGCACTATTCTGTTTAAATAACCTACATAATTGTATCTTTTGGAAGAATGTACATAAAATACTAATGTATTAACTTAAATCTAAAACACTGTCAACACCAGCAAAATATTTAACAAACCGTGTCCTTAAATACCTTCTTTCAGAGTGTGCCATCCACATGTGCATGGACTGATGCTTAAGCTAGTCCTTGTTTTCATCATTTACTCTGTGATTTCATTCAAAATCAGACAAGAGATGAACAGTTGTTTAACAGTTCAACGCAACAATTTAGGCATGTGTGCTATGATCACTAAATGGTGCTTCTTTATTTACCTATGCAAACACAATAGCTGTGTTCGGCAGTTAGCACACCCCTGTGCTCAATTAATGAAACAATTTGCATTTTAATGGGCAATTGAAATGTACTTAGTTAAGCAAAGAGCTAAAGGAAAATAGCTATTACCCATTCAACCCCTGCCTCCGAAACAACACATTAAAGCAAAAGAAAACATTAATTGAGCTGTGGATCGTCGGACAGGTGTAAAACCATCTGGCTTCACTGACTTCACCTCTCTTTGGTTTTGGGGCGTCTAATAATTGTACATGAAACCACGAGAATGGTGTATATACATCTGAAAACCCCATGTTGACTCTTTAAACAATTTAAAATCTGGTGCAGCACGTCAACAAGATGTCCAAAGAAAAGCAAATGTCTAAAGATCAGAAAGTAGTGCTGAGAATGGTGGTCTGCAAAAACAACAATCAACTAACTTCACTCACTGGATGTAATTAATTTATTGACTGAGGTCTACAGGAGACTGAAACAGATGGACAAAATGACAGACGAAATCAAGGTAAAGCCTTTTGACAACCTGTTTATGAGGTGTCAGTTTGGATTTAGATCAGGCTTTGCAGGTCTCCACAAGGGCAAGTGTTGGGTGATTTCAATGGCTCACCCTGGCCGCATGCTGACCTGTCAAAGGTTGGGGTTCTGCTGCTTTTTATGCAGAACCATCAGGAAGCATCAAAGCAAGATAAACAGAAAGCACAGTGTAGGATCCACAACTGCGTCAAAGACAGAAATAATAGAAAATGCGGTTGCTGATATTAACTCTGAACTTATACCCTCCAAGCTGGGTTTATATTCGATGTAAGGGGTTATTGCTCATATCTGGCTTCTTGGACAAAAATGTTTCTTCCCGCAGTGATCAATGATTTTCATTTACTTTATGATATAAAGACAGTGGCAGTGGGGTCCAATGTCTCTTTACTGAATATGAGACTACATTCTATTGCCCTGTTTTACATTGTTTTATTCACAATGATGGAAAACAAGATTATGGTGACAAGAATGTTTGCAACAATTACTTTGCTAGGTGTGCTTTAAATAAGGGCACACACAAGCTTTACTAACTAAGCATGCCTACTGCTGACGTTCATTTGAGAGAAATATATGTGTGTGTTAGAGATCAATATAATATAATGTTAAAATACGTAATGGAGACATGTAATTAAACACCTCCCAAGCTTATATGTAGAATTTTGAATTATTTCTTTCAAATTGCATCTTTTTTCCATGCAATGAAAAGCCATTCGGACAGAGTGCAAAATGGTAAGGATGGTAGTATATGGGAACACAATGGAAGGCTGGCTTATTCCTTTGGCTGTATGTGCTCAGATTTTGAGCTTTGATTTTGATTGTTTGAATTTGCACCACCTCTTGTCTGCCACTCATACGTTAAGCACACCGAGTCTGCCGAGCCTGGCTGCAACCAATCACCCACGCCGAGGTGAGTGGCCATGTTGTCGTACAAGGACGTCTTTCAGTGCTGGCAATTCAACATTATTTTCCCTCTGACATCAGAAAATATCTCTAACATTTCAGAGTAAAGCAGCAGTGAAAATGCTGTCAACATCGAAATGCTTGATGAAAAGTAATCAAATGTACAGTAAGTTACATTACTTTAAGTAATAAATACACGCGCATTGCTAGTAACATAACTTGCTATAACACATTTCAAAAGTAACCTTCTCGACGCTGTCCATGAGTTTCTAATAAAGACAGTACAATGTAAGCTGTAGGATAGCTGAAGTATTTAAGTCACAGGCCATGAGCAACCATGCAGCCTGTTTGATTTGTGTCAGAACAGATTAATCAGAATAGGAGAAAACTCTTCACTCATAATTCCCTGGAAGGAAACATTCTCCCTACAGTGTCTCGAGTGTAGTCCCAAATTTGAAGTCATGACTCTTGTCTGACTCACAGGCTTTCCAAAGGGACAATGGCAGCATGTATTAATATTCTAGTATTCAGCCTCTGCCATTCTTGTTTTTGTGTTTGCCTCTGTGTCCCCGTCTCTCTCTCTCTCTCTCTCTCTCTCTCCCTCTCTATTCTTCTTTCCCTCTCATCTCTCATTCTCCCTTTTTTTAGTTACAAACGCTAAGTCAGCTGGATTATTTGCGCAGCCCTTTTAAACGAAAGCCTGCTTCATTCCTTGTGACACGTCATTTGTTTTGTTTTTGTGGAGTTGCACAAATGCTGATGCTCTACTTCAGGGCCCAACCACCCAACACTGTATAATTCTAAGCACCCTGTTTCTAATGCCCAGTGTGTAGTTGATTAAAATTTTAATTAATTCTCCATTTAGGTCATGTGTAAATTAGTGTGACACATGGATCGAGCTGAGCCTGCTGGCAAACATTTGTGTTGGTGAAATTAGATGAGACCTTATGGTTTAATCTGATAGTGTACCTGCTTAATACAGCGTATTTACCAAATGCATAGTCACATTACACATCCTGATTAATGTCTGTTTTGTGTGTACTGTGCAGGAGAATGTAGTTGTGATTTAAAAAAAAGAAGACATATTTGATTTGCTATAAGCACAGAGAACACCTGTACACGCAGCTGGCTTTGTGTAAGTGAAGTCAATTGAGTTTCACTTGTCACATTTCATTCACAACTCCCAGACTGACAACTGCAACTCCAGCAGATTGCCATGACTATTCATGCTTCTTTCGTATTCAGATGGTTCAACGTATTCCCTTAGGCTGTTGTTGTACTCAACTGAACCCAAGAAAATCCTCCTTTCTGTAGCACACAGAGAGAGAGGTCAAAGGTCAGGCTTGGCTGCAGACCAGCCTTGCTGAAGGTGATAAGGATTCAGAATCTTGCTAGAGGACACTTCATGATACTGGTTGACGCATATGGTTGAACAAGTTTGAGTTCAGTTTATGACAGCCCCGCAGTATGAAATGACTGCTCCAATCTGGAAAGTCCTTTGTTTTGCCAAAAGCACACTGAAGGCTGGTCTGAATGTTGAAAATACCATAGATTAACATCCATTTCTATCCCATTCCATGTTAGTGACATGTACTAACTGATTGATGACTGACTTATTGATGCCTTAAGAAAGAGAGAATCCCACCATTTATTTGTAGCCTATAAATATAAAGTAAGAGGTTTCGCTTCTTGCTTCATTTTGGGTAATCTTGTCACTTGTCAAAAGGAAATCCTCCATTTATATGTGCATTAAGGCAAAAACCTGTACAGAATGAAGAATGACAATCTGGATCACACAATCAACAGTCATGCTACGGCTGGCCCACACTAAAGGATTTTAAAATCCTAACAGATTTTGAAACCTGGGTGCACCACGCACCTAAGAAGAGTCTTTACAGATCATCCCATGTCTAATCTCAAACATGCACACGCTGCAAGATTTGACACTAATGGCACACAACACATTACAGCATATTACTGAGATTCTCATCTGACGTGAGGTCAGAATCTTAATGTAATGGGGACACAGATGTACACATGAATTTGCTGTAGCCATGGTTTACAGTGAAAAAAGGCACACAGTCGAATAGTCGTGGTGATGCGGTCAACACGCAAAAACCGGAGGTGAGATGTTTACTGTTCCTTTTAATATCTGTCAACAGTAGTGTGCTAGTCAACGTTAGGCTCATTAGTCTGAAGGGCTAGGATGTTTACTGTTGCTTGGTAACACTGACGTCCCTCTCATTGACCGTTGTGTTTCTGTTCGAATGCAATCACCCAGGTTTTCACTCCTAAAATATGAAACATGATTGAAAATTATCGGGTCGAAGGAGTCAAGATTCAATGTGTAAATCCCGTACATTATCAGATAATCTGGGCTGAACATTGGGCCCGACCAGTCTGAATCAGGGAACACCCCCCTGATTGTCAAGGAAGGGCAAATCAGGCTAATTATGTTCTAGTGTGGGGCCAACATTACAGCACATACATTTAAGATTTGGCCTTTGTGTGATTTGAGAAGCTGGTGTTATATTCACTGCTGCTCACTATCCTTAGCAATAAACTATTTGTCTATTGTATATGTTGCACAGCAGTAATTTTAACAACTGCTTGAAAAGCAGTTTTTATAAATGGAAGAAAACAAAATACAAAAGTTTCTATAACATGCACCAAAACATCAGTTAGTGGGTATGTTTTTACACGACATCCTGTTAACACTTATCCCTGGTTTGATTCATTGTGTGTCATTTGGAGGCATTTCATCACGCTTTTCTTTGATATCACCAAGGTTGGCTCTGGGGCAAAATAACATCGGATGGCTGAGATCCATGGCTGTAAATCTATCCTTAATTCTT
Source organism: Coranthus polyacanthus (assembly GCA_037367275.1). Classification (NCBI taxonomy): domain Eukaryota; kingdom Metazoa; phylum Chordata; class Actinopteri; order Kurtiformes; family Apogonidae; genus Coranthus; species Coranthus polyacanthus. The sequence goes on along the minus strand of JAPQRN010000022.1, from coordinate 18,010,530 downwards.
TCTTTCTCTCTCTCTCTCCTGTCTGTCTGTGCAGCTGAGATGATAGTTGACAATTTAATTGAAGAATTGGTAAGGAAAGAGAATAAACATTAGATCCGCTGGCTTCAGTGCCTTGTTTTCCCACCAAATGTCTTGTGCACACCCCCAGACAACCTTTGTATTTCTTGGCCCTCTGATTGGGTGACTATCAGATTGTCCTTTAGGGTCCCTCCTACGCGTAAGTGGGGAATTGCTTGTGACAAGTTATCAGGCCTCAAATGATGTCTATAATGGTGGATTAGCTGTTGACACAGCCTTTCATGAACAGTAGAGAGGGGACTGGCATTGTATTTAATGAAAGATTGTATCTGCAGCTTCTGCCGTGGCTTGCTGTGACGTAACTCTGACTATAAGAAGAAGCCATCAAACTGTCATAAATATCTTATTACGGCCTGTGATTTAGCATTTTGATGAGGGAGCTGCAGGTTTTATTGCTGTCTGCATGTTTCACAGGCTTCATCTAAACAGCCACATTTGACATTGATCTTAAAGCTCCACATCATTATGAATTCTTCAGCTGCTGCAATGATTGCTGATGTAATGATCGCCTGCTAAACATTTTAATGGTGATTATAATGCTTTCATAAAGAGCATATATATTAGCATGCTGTCAGAAAACAGATAATGTTACAGTCCTTAGCCGCTGATGCTCCGTAGGCTAACCCTCTGTCATCTACAGATGGGTGATGGATAAAAGGAAAAACCAACAAAAATGAAAACTATTCTTCCAAAAGATGATGGTGGTGGAGGATGCTGTCCAGAATCTCTCACAGTGACCCTTCTTTGCCTATGGTTGG
>JAPQRN010000022.1:17971116-18006874 GCA_037367275.1 Coranthus polyacanthus | reverse complement strand
TTAAAAAAATTAAAAAATAAAAAAAAGGGGGGGGGGGGGGGGAATGAGGAAGATAGAGGGGTGACTGGCTTAAACAAAAAAGTAAAATATATTGTATCAGAAAGACAGTCAGTGGGTAGCAAGGGACCAACGTGAATTATACTGGATCTCAGATGGCAATGAAAAAAGACAACAAAACCATAACTGCTAAGCATAATTTAATAATGTTGTATAATAAATATTGGAGGGGAGTTATCCTGTCACCATTTATTGTGGATGGAACATTATAACACTATTAGTGATGGATATGGCTTAGTCAGTAGATGGAGAGCAGTGATTGATATTCATGTTAAATTGCAAAATGCAATTCCAGCTATATTGTAGCAAATTTACTGCACCATAAATAAATAGTTCCATTAAGAGTGAATTTATAACATGATTTATGATTGTGGATCTGTGTCATCCTACTGCATCCCAAAATGATGTTGTTTTAATTTTGTTAATGTAAATATTTTCCAAAAAAAAAATAAAATCAATTTCTGTAAGTCATGTATATCCAGTGCGTGGGTATTCAAAGTACTCTTCAGAGCACTCTTATGCCTCTCTCATATTTCATACATTTATTTAAGAGGAGTTCATGAGGTTACTGAGGGTCAGGAAGGCGTTATGAGGGCGTTGAACTGATGTCAAGGACACTGTCATTTGCAGCAAGAGTAAGAGACACAATTAAAGTCTGCGATTAAAGTCGAGTCTTAATACAGAAATGGAGGTGACAAGTTACAGTAAGTCTGAGATGTCAAAAATGTCTGTTTTTTGGGAGCTGTTTATTTTTGTGACAACGTGGCCTTTCTTTCTGCCACTACCCTCGGGCTAATTTTGTTCTCTGGCAATAATCATTAGAGCTCATTACCAGAGCTTACAATTACGTTTTTCACCTCAGGATACATTGTTGTTCCCCAGTGCTTTCTTAGAAGCTGATTTTCTGGTCTTGTAAAGATTTTTAAGTGGCTGCTGAAGTGTACACTACAATTTGAAAGCACCTATGATACTAGGAAGCTGTGTTAACCAAAGCTGATTTTACCATTTTTTTCTAGCACATCAAATAATGGAAATTCAATAGGTAAATAATATACATTTTGTTTGCAGGAAAATGGACCACTATTAAATTCAATTGTGTCGGCAGCATTGGAAACAGGATCTTTTATTCAAGCAAAGAAATGTCAGGATCACAAACATTAAAAACGCAGATCGCACAAGGGGTTGATGTGGACCTAATCAAAGTGACTGCGAGTGGCCGAGCAAACAAACACGGCCCTTTGATGTAAGGCTGGCTTTCTTTTTGCCCCTGCTATTGAGATTAAGGAAAATGAGATTGCTTTCATGCCTTTGCAAATATCTTCATGTAAGGAATTAAGTTTCCCTTGGCCCGAGATGCAATGAATAATAAATTGGCAGAAAAGTCTTCCATCTGTGAAGATTGGTCAGAAGCATGAATCTCTTGAAAGAAACTTTAAGACCATAAAGTCTTACAGATTTGATATCTGCAAAGTGTGTTCGGAATATTAGCCATTAGATATGTACTGCATAGCAATGGTTACTTAAATGTAAGTGCTGCTATTACCTGTTGATTAGGCCAAAAAGTACCACTGACTTCGAATAAATCCCATCGAGAACACCAGTCGTAGTAGATGTCTTGCAGTTGTACTGTGAGCGGAGCTGATGATAGATAGTGAGATAGAACATGGCTGAACATGTACTTCGTGGCTGTCCCTGTAATAATTGTATTTTTCTCTCAGGATGATGCGAATCATCCAGTGAATCATTTTAGTACTATATACAAGCTGGATTATGCTGGTCCTTATAGACTTGTTAAGTAGGTTTGGTGGTCAAAATGGATTTCACATTTAATGTGCTTATAAAACCACTGGGCAGTATGTTTTCCCATTGCATTATTTCTGTTGTACGCTAACTGTGATGCCACTTAACGCTGCAGTTTTTTTTTCCATAATAGTGTGTAATTGGTGTTAATTTGCCAAAAAAGGAGTCATCTCTTGTGTTTGTTGCACTTTTGTCCTATTAAGGCTTTTTTTAGAACAATAAAGGAACAACTGTGAGACAGAGCAGAGGAGAGGGTACAATACATGAGAAAGCAGTAGCTGTCAAGATAACCTTTTAAAAACATTGAAATATTACGTTGGTGCAGTTATATTTTGAGCATTATGTCCCGCAGTGGCAGCCATGATGAAGTAAAAATTACTGATGACTTTGTTAACCTTATTAAGAGAACACCTTTGTCTTCTAGTTTCTTGCTGAGCATTAAACAGATACAAAGATGATTTTTCATTGCACACAGATGGAGATGACAGTAGGCAGAGTAAACAAAGTCACAGACATGCCAGAAAAAATGGGAAAAACCATATTTTTTCAACAAACAATTCCAAATATCAGACTTAATTTTGCACAGCTTACCTCTGATATTTTCACTTCCTCTGCAGCAGAATCTCACCCTCATCCAAAAATGGATTTCGAGAAGAAAGTTTGGCTGAAAGAGAGATAGGGTCAAATCTTTTTCAAAAGTGAGAAGTCTTGCAGTGTCAGCAAACCAAGCTCAGCCTGTGAATATTTTTTACTAGCTTTGGGAAGTCTCTTTTCATTCACCGGCTTATTGTCACATCTAAACTACAGAAAAGTGGGTATTTTCGCCAAAGTCACATTTGAACATCTGCACGTTTTAACATCTGCAAATGTTACACTTTGAAAGGTTCTCCAAAAAGGGGTCAAAATGTCTTGTAAACATCATACAATTAACTTGTATATTTAACCACAGTAAAATGCTAAGAAGGTTACAGATATGGATGTACAGTATGTGTTTAGTGTACACAATAAATATACTGCTGTGAAACATGATTGATTTATCAAGGGCTGGGGAATAAAAAACTGTAAACACAGTAGGTTGTGGGTGTGTCAAAATTGATAACCTATGCATTTGTACAATCAATAACCACAATCACGTACAGTGCTGTGGCGGAGTTTCTATAAATTTGACCTGCAGCAAGCTTATTCACTCCGTTTCTGTGTCACAGCGCTGCTGGGTGTGACTTGGAAGAAAAATCATCTGTGGCATCCATCAGTGATTCCGACATGACTTTGTGTCTGAGTGCGGTTTAATCATTGCAATCCCCTACCCCCCATCCTGCGGTGACTCATCCTGTTTGACTGAGACCTTCTCTCCACCCAAATTATAGCACACACAGCCATGTAATTCCCTCTTGCAAAAGGCGGATCAAAATGTTTTCTGCTGTAAGATATTTTTATCCACAAACCAGCCTGAATGTTAATTATAGCAAATATTCGTACATTAAAATGAAGCACAGCATGCAACACTCTTTGACACGGGGGTAACGGTTAAATCATCACAGTGGTATTTCTTTCAGATGCATGTTCCTGTTGAACTTATTATCCTCAGTTAGGCACAGAAAATGGGAATAATCATAGAGTCAAAGGATGATAAGAATAGTGGAGCTTCATATTTTGGATGTACAAGAAATACCAATGACAGTGTGAAGTGAACATCAACACAAAAACGCATCAGCAGCTGCTAATTGCAGATGCTGTCACTTGGGGCTGTTTGTTTGCACAGATAAGGAACTCTTTAAAGTGGTTATTTGTAGTTCTGAGATTCAAAAATTAACTACAATTATCAACAGCAGGGGCCACTGGTGAACCAGAAAGCACCAACCGCTACCACTGCCATCACCAAATTAACGCCACGCCTGTCAGTCACTGAATAGTATGAAGCTTATTGTTTTTTACTGTAACTCTTTGTGTTACAGCGTCAGACAGTCGGAATAACACTGCTGTCTTATAATATTCATCTGCTGCGTCAGCCTGTAGTTTACATTATAGATCACTCAACTCTGTTTTTTGACAGAAAACAGAAACAGTAAAAACACAAGTTACCTCCGTTTGGACTGTTTTTTTTTACCTGTACAGTTTGTGTTGTCAGTAGCTGCACTAAAGATCCATTTTGAATTGTCCAAACAAGATCAGAGCTGCCAAAGTTTGGTCTGAACTGCATATCAACAAACGGTAACATTAGCAGACATAATGAACACAACATAGTAAGATTACATCTTCATGAGTCTCTCTACCTCACCAGCTTACAAACTTTATCAAACTTCATTCCTTTATTCACTTGCAAAAGCAACAGCAATGCTCACTCTCATTTTAGTTGTAGTTCTATTTTTATCAATTCTTTTCTTTGATTCTGAATGCTTTTTCGTATTGGCAGCGGATAATGGTCACTTTATGAAAAGTTTCAGCCTTGGTTATGTTTACTCTACTCTGTTTTCTAAAGACTCAGACTTTAGATCATTTTTGATACTTACAGCCCCTTTAAGACTCTGCAGAAAATCTAAATTCCAATCCTCCCTTGTTGGGAGAAAAAATAAAAAATTAAAACAGTGTACATAAAAATCTTGCTGTTTGTTTATGTACCTCAGCAACAGTACCCAAGGAAATGCTAAAGTGATGTCTTCTTAAGTGAAATGATCAAATAATACTATTTTTTATTATTATAGTAATATATATTGTTTCCTTTTAATTCATTTCTCCTAGCAGGCTATATCTTGGGGTTCGTCTTCTAATTATGGCGGGCTGAATCTACTTGAACATCAGAAGGCTAGTGTGTGGGCTGCATAAAACGTGAGCACCCAGCATCAATGAATTTGCAGAAGTGATAAAATCAGGACAAATGGGTTACAACTCCAGAGAATTCTTGGTGAAAGACTTGGTGGAGAGAGGTTTGTGCAAATGCAGATCCTCAGCTTTGTCATGGATCAAAGCAAGTGAATAAGAAGTAGTAGTAGAGGGTCATGGTGGGGTTCATATAAAAAAGTAAAAATAACTAGCTTTCTGTCAGTGAAAAGCTTAATATAAAAAGGAAGGTTCTTGGGAAGGTGAAACTCTGTAAAAGAGAATTTTTAATCTAGACCAAAGGATTCAAGACTGTCTAATAGCATTTTACTTTTGCAGAATATACATGGTGCAAACGTAGTACCACAAAGGCTTCATACTGTCAACCACACAAATGGCTATGGCACACAGTGGAATTATTGTAAACCTAGCAAAAGGAAAGTAGTAGGATTACCTTCTTCTGCTGTTGAAAAACGATTCATCCACATCTGTCAATCCACTCCTAACAAAGTCTAATTGCTGTTGAAAATGAACCTGGCACTGGCAGATTGTTTATTGAGCAACTAATCTGTGCTCCCCCACCTCGCCTAAGGCCACAGAGCTAAGGGGAACTTGATCAATGTCCCATCACTAGTCTGTCTTTAAACCGCGAATACAGTTGCAATAGACTCCACCGAGCTCACATTTAACGTGTGTTGAAAACGGTCTTCATTAATCAATCCCATTAACATGTGTGGGGGATTTAGTGACATTGAAACAACCCACACTATGAGGTATTTAAAACAATTCTCTTTGAAGTTCTATTCTTGGTGTAAGTTTCTGTCTTATCTGTGAATGAAATATTAACCTCCAGACCATTGGCTAAGTGTTTCATAAATATTGCATGGTGTGGAAGAAGTAATTGGTTCTCCCATCTATAATGGCTGTCACCCTGGCCTACAGTAAAGTGAATGGCCGTGCAGAAGATGGTAGTAAGGTCTCATAATAGAATCTCACATATCTCTCTCTGCATCACCTTTGAAAAGCACTTACTGATTTACTGTAGAGTTATTTTCCAAAGTGCAGTATATCCATTTAGAAGAAAATCATTACCTCTAATCTAACAGCGGAGGAATTTACCTAACATAATTTCCACATTTTTTCTGATTTCATTTTCCATCAGATTGCGTGATTTAAAAAAAAAACAACAAAAAAAACCAAACATAAAAATATAAGTACTCTTAATTTAATTGCTCTGTAAGATCAAGTGTCCTTGTCACTGTCTAGTTGTAGATTCTCCACCTGGTGAATTCAATACTGAGGATCAATATTTCTAATGTTAGCAGTGTTTCAATTATATCAAGATTGGAAAATCGTTCTTTAACAGGTTTTCTGTTCTTGCCTGTTTCACCATCACTGAACTATTTACTACTGAGGGATTAGAAAGCTTTCACCTGCCATCTTAAATACACATTTCATTCTGGGCAAACAGCAGCTGTGGTAAGCAGAAAGTTGATAAATGTTATCATTTTCCGTACACAGTATTTCTTCCCAAAATGCAAATCAGAACAGTTCAGGTCCATTTAACAACTGTTACAGTCCTTAGAAGTACCATTGTGTTTTTCCTGGTCCACTTCTTCTGTCTTCAGTCCTCGTGCTTTGTTGATTATTTGTAGAAAATGTAGCTTCGATTGTGCTTTTTGTAGCAAGTTGCATTTCCAAGCAGTGTTGAAAGTACATTTAAAGGTATCACATTTAAATCATAAGGGCACTACAGAAAGTAAGCTGTATTTAGACTGTATTTGAAGGGTTTTTGTATTACTAATTGTGAAATAATTTTCATATTGTGGAATTTTCTAAAGTTGAAGAGGTAGCTCTTAGTCTGGTGAAAATCTGAAAATCCTAGTTTTAGTCTGAACAGTATTAGTGTCGGCTGTAGGTATGCAGACGCAGGTATTTGTAGATTTTGCATACTGGGCATAGTGTGGTCATAAGAACAACAGATAAAGAAATACATGTAACAGAATGAATTAAGATAAAGAGAGCCACTTCTTAAATTCACTGCGCCTGAATTCAAGCATTTTCAAGACATCTTTAAATAATGTATTGCTGTACTTGAAAAATAGCTGTTAAAATTTGTTTCAGTCAGACAGAAACATACACAATAAAAGAGCATCGTTATTATGCTCTGGCACTGCTATCTCTCTCTGTAGATTATCAAAGAGGCATCAGCACCGCAGCACTGGGACGACATGTTCAAACTCTGCACAACTCTGCAGTTTTGTATCCAACAGAGAAAGGCCTGAACTTTTGGTTGGAGGGGATTATGGAGCTGGGCTCAAATTTCTGTCGGAAGAAAGGCTCATCGGTGTCAAGCCGTCCGCTGTTGAGAGCTGGCGTTAGAGCTCATCCTTCTGTGGAGAATTTTGGATCCACATTCAGTTCTGTCTTTTATCTTCCCGCTTGCAGATGCCTCAGTCAACGTGAGGATGGCTATCTGGGACTTGGTTCCAATACAGTTTGTCGTCTCACTTCCAGGCTTTGCATATACAGCATGTGTGATGTGTCACAAATAGAGGCGCGCATCATATTTACTAATAAATATATATGGCTTCATGAAATCTGGCTTCAGTGCAAACACGCTGAGGTCATTGCGAGATTTTTATTCTACTCTTCAGAGAATGAATTAGATGTGATGTGACTGACAGACTGTGATATAGAGACAATGCGCTATCAATCAATCTATTGCTAAATGCAACGGAAAATCCTATCAGTGTGGATGACCTGCAGGTCACAGTTCTAATAAACAACTTAGTGCCCTTTTCTACACAGAACAACATTCTGTCCCATCTCAGCCATGCCATTTCTGTTTTGTAACATCTTATATCTTTCATATGTGCGCCATTGCTCCGGTTCAGGCTGACCTCTGAAGCAGAGAAGTCAGCCGAGGCAGTTGCTGTACGGTTTTTCTGACAGCTTGTGTTCATCACTAGAGATTCTAATCTGAAAAGCTCATATCTCCTCAACTGATATCAGTGCCTCACGCTGCTACTACAAAGAAAATTAGATGAGTTTGATGTGCATTATTGTGCGCTTAAGTGGAATTCTTTATTTGTTTTAGCTTGAAAGTGTATCTCAAACCACTTAATCCCTTTCCTCACAACTGTAGGGCATGAATGAGGAGCTGCGGTGAAAGCAGCTTCCCACTCACTGCTCCTGTGCGCTCCAGGGCAAACCCTTTCTCACATGACAGAAAACATCTTGACAGATATTTATCATTTATCTAAGGCTCTCCTGCTTGGGATTTCTTAGAAGGTGCAGTCAGGGAATGTGAATTCTCAGAAAAACTCAATACTTTATACCCAAGACACACTGTAAAGTACTATAAAATGGTTGTTTTCACAGTTTTGTAGATACTGTTCATACTAGAAAAAATTCTAGGATGTAAGAATGAGTGTAAATAATGTCTCAATAGCATGTTTTATTTCATTAAAGGTTTTTAATTTTTGTTTACCCTAAATGACTAACCACAGTAAGTAACACTGCTAACTGTTAATTAACAATATGTTCCAAAAATTCAACATCACAAACTAAGTTGATATTTTAAAGAGAGTGATCTCTCACTTCATACCAATGATATGACTTAATTAATGGGCAAATAGCTTATGGAGCCAATTTTATAATATGGTATCAACTGCTGATTATTAAGATCAAGAAATAAAAAGAAATATAGCATGAAGAGAATAACTATCATTATCGTAGAATTCCTTATTAAATAGGCAATAGAGTGCCTTTGAAAAGATGAAACTATTCATGGCTCAAATGAAAATGAAGTTATTAAAAGTCTGAAAAGAATTGGAAATGGATCCATTTATATTTTTAAATATTACATCATTTGCATTAAAAATACCTTTTAACAAGGTTCTTTTTTATGAATTAGAACATTAATTCTATGGCTAATGCTCTTCTATGGCTAAAACTCTTTCCATCTTGGATGAGAATAAGATCATTTAAATTTGTGGGTCTAAAACTGCATGTTTTCAACGCAAAAACCATGGTGTCTAATTTTATAACAGCTTGCTTTCACGTTCACTACAAGCAAAAGCATATTTTTTAACAATGAGTGGAAAGAATTTTAGGAATATAAACAAGAAATGTCACTCACATGTCATTCTGAACCCATGGTTATTATAATGCTGCTAGAACAGGCTCCACTCTTCTGGGAAGGCTTTCCATAAGATTTTGGACCCCGGCTGCGGGGATTTGCTCCCATTCAGCTACAAGAGCATTAGCGAGGCTGGTCACTAATTTTGGGCAATAAAGCCTGCCTCGCAGTCAGTGTTTCACTTCATCCCATAGGTGTTGGATTAGGTGATATGAAGGCTCTGTGCAAACCACAGAAATTCTGAAAACCATTTCTTTTTGGAGCTTGCTTTGTGTATAAGGAGCATGGACATTTTGAAACAGGGAAAGTTTTAGAGCAAACCCTGTTGGCACGAGGGTAGAAGTACATCATTTTCCAACATGCCAAATGTATGATATATCATGCACGAACTATACTGACTTTTCAACGTCAGATCTAAGACTCACCATGCCAGTACATTTCTATCAGCATCATCAGGGTCTAACCATCATGCTAACAGTGTTTGAGTGCTGATTGAAACAGACTTCAGCCTCATGCTTATCTGATGAGCAAGTGGAGCATGTTGAACTGATTAATAACCTGCCAGACAGAGCTGCTGGGGATAATAAGTGATTCATTTCTCCTGATCGTCATATATCCATCTATTCTCCCTATATCCTTCAACACCTTTATGACCACCGCCAGCCTCCAACTTGTCACCCAGGAGATGGACCCTGAGTGTGTGATCACGGACCAAATCCCAGCTTGTCAGAACACATTTTCCAATTTCATAGCTATTACCACATTTACGAAATCAAGCTGATATGTCATCTTGCCTCTCATCTGCCATTGGTGCTGCAGGCATTACTGAATGTTATCCACAATGTTCACTGTCAAAATGAATAAATACAATATAATATACATTCAATTTAAATTCTTTCGAGCATCAGGCTAGAGTTTCATACTTCGGTCTCATATCTGGCAGCCAACACAGTACAATAGTAAAAAAAAAAAAAAATAGTGAGAAATGCAAATTGTGGATGAATTAGAAAAAAAAAAGCGTGTCTAAGTTTTGAGTCACCCAGTCTTCCAAAAAAAAGCTTTAATGCGTAAATCATCTAATTAATGACCAGCATCAGAATCTGCATTCATTATGCTGTTCCACTCATTTATTCAGATTTTCTTTTTAATTTGTTGCCCATTTGTGTATTGCATGGACATATTTGATGCAAATATCACTCAGCATGTAGCTGAAGCTGCCCTGTGTGAAATAAAAATGGAGCAGTCAGTTCATTACATGCAACAACAGTTTTGAGAGCAAACTGTGATTAGATGTTCTTTAAAGTGTTATATTCTAAAATTTTCACTTTGAGTTTTGACTGAAGAGAAGTAGAAGTACCTTAACTGATTCAGCTTTTCCAAGAAATTGGAAACATAATCTGATTTCACACAGAGCTAACAAGGAGTAAGAAAACATCCCAGAAGGTGAAAGGACTTAAAAGCACACATGCGTAGAGTATGTACAGTGTGCACTTCAGATTGTGTGCATTGTGTAACCCTTCAGTAAACACTGTACATGAGTTGTGAGCTCTATAGCTCAAGCTGCTGAGCCTTTCTACACCCCTGCTGGGCCTTCACATGCCATCTGCTAAAAGCACATCATTGTCTTAAAAAAACCTTTGTATCCCCCCTTGCTTTTAATGATTTAAAAACCGTAAACAACATATTCAAAATCTCTTTGGTCTGAGTTGAAATTATCTCAAAAGCTGACACGATGAGTTTGTCAAAATGATAACGGGGCAAGTTCAAGCCATACGTTATAACTTTGATAGTGGCTGCGTCTCACTTCATGAAGCACAAACACTGCAATCTTTACACATAAAATGGGAATTCTGTTAGTAAATGGACTGGGACATCATCACAAGTGAAGTGATCCATAAGTGATGTAGATAATCTGGAGATAAAGGGAGACCAATAAATACAAAGAACACTGTAGCTTGAAGCCGTGGAAGGTCATACTGACTTTACGAGGCGCACTATAATTCACTTGTACTGCATGATGCATCACCCTCAAAAAATGCTGTGAAATACTGGCGTCTAAAAATTTATCGGGTGCGTCTGACAGGAGAAGATCAGTGCTGATTTAATTACTGCTCATTTAGCACTTTTTCTACATCTGACAAAAATGTTGGTTTAGTGTATTAAAGGAAGGTGCTGATCTATCTAAATACTTTGCAGATCATGTATTAAAAGACGCTCAACTTCTTTTCTGTTTATTCTGACAGAAAAATGACCAAACGCTAACCCTCTTCAGCCTTTGTAACAGCAAAGTTTGCACCCAGTACAGTTAGCTTTGAACACCATTCATATGAATGTGCTTTGTCAACAGTTAGTGCACTTTGTTGACCCCTGGGTGGCTATAATGATGAGTATTCTGAGGCGGATAAAAAAAAAATCCTAATCAAAAAGACATTGGACACATTGACGGAGAGTTCACCACAGTGTTAGTTTTACATCTTGCCTCTGGTATGTTTAATCGCAATGAAGCACAAGTCTTACACTGCACTAAACCAGCCTCAACTGGGCAAATTATATCGGCACAGCGTTACCACGTCGTCAGAGTGACTGCTTGGTTTGAACAGTACACAAGGAAGACCGCGTACATCACTGTGATCAATAACATAGCGGGTGGTTGTGTAGAATTGCGGAGGAGTGTGGAGGTTTCATGTGTGACAGGATGTTCGAGCTGGTCTTTTAAACAAGGAGACGTAGAGGTGTGTCTCCTGTCACTGCTGTTGAAGGGATGACGGGAAAAAAAACAGAACATGATAGGACTAGGAAGAAGACTTGCAGTAGTGCCACAAACTGAGGCTGCTGTAAACATTTCTCTCCTTAATATCAGTACTATGTTCAGCCAAATTGTGATTTAGAGAAACCTATGATTTGCTGTAAATAAAAACATGTAAATAAAACCAAAGGCCTGCCTTTAACGGAAGCCTGTCCAGGTCTTCTGTCGGATGTTTGCTAATTATCCCCAGTGTAAAGCCATTAACCAAACGTATATAGATACGTGACTTTCACAGGAATTATAACATGGCATTGGTAAGAATGTGAAGGGAAATTGCTGCCACAGTGCACACACTCAAGAGCAGGTGATTGAAGCTGGTGTTTCACATCTTCAGTGTCAAACAACCACAATAAATATCCCAACAGCAATCAGGTAATTAAGATAATATTTTATTAGGCAAACAAAATCCAATTCACTAACGTGCTTTAAATAGATTACTGGATTACAAAGCACCTCTAATCAGGCTCTAATAATTCATAACACCTAGTAAAATGTGTACTACACACGTGCACATAATAATGAGTCTGTATCAATCAAAGAAAGTGACCAGTACATATTACCAATAATCACACTCTGGTTGAGTAGCTAGTCACATTTAAACATGAATCCATGATTCATCAGTCAGCTATTGGTAGAAATTAGTCATATATCAATCATCCAAAACCCTTTGGTGCTGGACTGACATGTGAAAAAGATTCTTCAAATATGCCTGACCTGCTGCCAAACAGAATAAGGAGGAGGATTAAAATACTGGAAGACAGTCAAGTAAGAAAGAGTCCAGGTGAAAACTGGCAGGTGCATTTCAAATCCAAAGTGTGTGTAGTAATAATAACTAATATGAGTCTCTCTAACAGACATATATTATAGGTGAATAAAAGTCAACTTTGCTTTTTGCTCTACGTGACATTTAAGAATGTTTGTGATTCAATCAAGTTGGCAAATATGGAAAAAAACAAATTAAAAAGCAATGGCCACATCCTGCAGGCAGCCACGCTCAAGTTCTCCAGTGCATGTAGTTCACCCTAAACGTGGCGACGTGCTTAAGATGCCAGTGCTCTGCTCTCTCCTTGCTACTTGCCTACACACTTCTTGCCATGCTGTTCACCTGAAAGCCACGCTTTAGCTCGCTGCCGTTGCTGTTCATACGGCATTTCAAAACTCCACCTCCCCTAACCTCCCCTAGAGGAAAGTTAGTATCATCGCTTTCCACCCTTCCTGCATGATTAACTTACCATTTCCTTGCGGGAAGTGATGAGGTCAGAGCCAAACTCTGCTGTACATGTTATACATTTACATCAGCAATTCCAGGTGAGTTGGCTGACTGAAATTACATTATTATGCTTGGACATTCATTTCTCTTTACATTTTAAATCATCAGAAAGGTTCGATTTTAGTACTAATGATTTTTACTGCTACTATTATTTTTCTTTATAGGCATGTGTAGTGTAGCAGATTTCAGCTAATGGACACTAGAGTCACTTTATATACCGCTCAACCTTTCTGTCCTTGCTCTTTGGACTTTGTACGTGACTGTTCTATTAAATGTGAGCAGTGTTTTGTATCATTTTGAGAGGAGAAAACCCACTGGGATCTGAAGAGAAAATAGCGAAGATCTTTCGTTCCGGGATCCCCTCATTATAATCTGCCTTCCAGTATTGAAAGCCACAGTGTGTTTGATTTTCTCTGATGAGCAATTGGGGAATACACCTTTTACCTTTTTTGGAAAGCTAGAGCACATGCTGTTGAAAATGTCAGATGAATAGTCATTCAAGATGAATAAACTGCTTTATACAGTTTAAAGGAAACTAAACCTTGAAGCAAAACGTGAAAAAAGTGAAGAAAAAGTTATTTAAATATTCATGTGCTTGTCATACTCATAACAGCCTTTTCTCTTTACATTTTAGGAAAATCTCAAGGCATAACTAAATATTTGTACAATCTGTGTGCTCGATGAGAAATCATGAGTTGTATGATGATATGTTTGTGACCATGTACTAGAAATTAAATAACTGCTTTGTGCTCATTTTATTATTACTGTAATACAGACAACATAGGTGCGTAAGTACATAAAGTTGTATATATTCATTTAGGGATAATTGGCTGTTAGTCTGCTCATAAATGTATGATGCAAAGAGTTTACATATAATGTAACTTTGATAGTGCTCCGCATTAAAATGGTAATTGTGTTGGATTGCGTTTGTACACTACGCCACTTCTTGCGTACTGTATTACTTACTGTATACATCCTGGTTTTTGCACAGCGATGTATAGTGGAGTCTCAGTATTGCAAAGAGAAATGTGTCCAAAGGCAACGTGTTTAAATTTAGCTCTTACAGATTTCTCTGCACCTAGAGTTTGATACCATCTTGTGTAGTTCAGTGGTGATATTCAGCTCTCACTCAGCTGAAGCCTTTGGGATATTTCTCACAGTGAGCAGTATGGACTAATATGTACAAAGGCTGGCAAATCATATTTTATTACGCATGTTTAGGGCAACATGGCAAACATTTTGTAATGAACATGTACTTGGTTCAGCTCTATTATTGTTTGTCCATGCATATGCAGAAGTGTAACATTGCAGATTAAGGTACTTCCCTCTGATTTCTGACTAAAAGAGTCATCGCAGGTTGTTCAGTATTACCTATGCAGTGTACCTGGGGCACTTGAAAATATCTGTGGTGCCTGAAATTTAATGGTATTTCTCCCAAGTCAAGGTTGGAATTTGCCTATCTTTGTATTTTGTTGAACATGTCTTAATAAGCAGAAATCTCCATCCCAGGAGCACATTGAGGAGGAGAGTGCTTACCCCAGCACTCATATCAGTGCACAAGGAGGAAAAGGTACATGAGATATGAGTAAACAGCAGGTTTAAATAAGGGTTAGGGTCATATTTTAAGCAGCCGTGTAAACATTGCTTTTATTAAAGAAGTTAAAGAAAAACAAACATTTTGCTATACGCCAAATCTAATGTTCTCTTTAAACGTCACAGTGAGCATATTTTGGCACGGGGAGGGTTTACTGACACCACTGTATGCTCATGTAAGCACATGTAAACACTGCTTTTTACAAACCTCAAAGGAATGTGGTGCCTCTATGTGTTCGGAGCTACTCATAACCTTTCTATTGACATGCGGTTGCTGAAAATGACTTTTTTTTTTGCTTCTTCGGTTGTGATCTCTAATATTAAATGAACGATCTGACAGAACTGCAATTAGTCAACTTGCATCAAAAACAGTTATCGCTTTCTCCAAAGAACTAGCTCTTGCACATTGGACATACTTCGCAGACCTTCTTACGCACTGCTTTCAGCTCTCGCGCTTCACTTTTTACTATTTCAACTGGATCTCTTTGTATACATGTTGTCAGTTCAGTTCTGTCCTGTAATCGCCGTAACTCTGACAGTGACAATTGATACATACTGTATGTGGTTATTGGCTTTTGTAGTTTTTAATGATCAAATGAAAGAATGTGTTTTTTTTTTTCTCAGATAACTGCCATTGTACCAATTACTCTAAATCCTCCAAATCCTTTTCTTTGTATCCCCTCTTAATCCTGAATGTCATGTTCATTGTGGAAAGCAGAATTGTCCATTTTCCCGAACCACAAGCACTCAAATACGTAGCACTACTCAAGCACAAGTGCCACCAAGTTACTGCGTACCCCCCAATGTAAAAAGAGAATTTAATTAGGTGCTTAAATATTCAATCACCACTCTCATTACTTAAACCAAGAGGCTCTCTGTATGGATTTGACAAAGAGCCAGGGCACACAGTGCATGCCTGGTAGTTGAAGATAGTAGAGAGTCCCTACCATTCAAGTAAGACACTTGGTTTTCTGAGGACAAGAGGCATACACCAGAGGGACAGGCAGTTCCTGCTAATGAACCGTGAATTCAGCAGAAAATACAAGGGCCGTCTTGTTAATAATACAAAAAGTGATGTCAAAAATGTTGCACCTACATTTTTAAGTTCTTTCATCACCCTTACCATTCAGTTATAGAGTGTATATTAAAGTTCATATTCGCCCATTAATTAATACTTCCGTCATTCAAAAAAACAGTTTTTATTAAATGTCTGAATTTGTGATGATGGACACCTTTAAAGTCAAAGAGATTTCCAAGACCCGTTCACCCAGTTTTTTAAAAATAAATTCTTTCATATACCCATATAGACACTGAACATTACATATACATTTGCTAACAAACTACAAGTATAAATCTGAACCTTCAACAGCATTCATTAACAGCATGCTGATCACTTAACTATCAAGTCTATTGTATGACTCTACCGTGATGAAACACCTGAATGCTGATGTTAATATTTATTAAAAAAACAGCGTTATATGGTTTAAAAATAACTCAAGAAAAAAAAAAGTCAGTTATTTTGTCAGATTGAGTTTGTATCTCAAACTAAGGTGTTAAAACATCTAAGCTGTACAAACAAACCGACTGAGGCAGCAGTTCTGCAAGGTAAAATGACCGTTTTGGTTTCCTATGAATTTCACGTGTGCAAAAACGTGATCACATGTGGAAAACATCAGAAATGCATGGGTTTTTTTGTGAGGGGTGTTTGAAGAGCACTTCAAGGCTTCAGCTCCCCGTCAGAAAGAGCTGTCTGACGGCAACGGTAAAGCAGTAAAAATATTTTAGTGTGCATTTAAACTGATATTGATTTGTTTAGGGTGGCTAAAATACGTTTTGCTGCTCCCCTCGTTCACAACGAAACAAAAAAAAAAATCCAACCTAACCCTTTCAGACCATCATAAGGGTTGGCTTGTGCCTCGTTATTCTGTGTTGTTCTTCATGTTTTTTTCTGGCCTGGGATGTCACTGAACGACTCCTGTCTCACACATCCACACTTCCCCTCTCAGCCCCTTGCAGACTGCTCAACGTTTTAGCACTTTGCTGCCTGTTATAATCTCTTCCGCTGATTGACATGCGGTGGCATTAATGTGCAAATAATAACAGGGTGCTAGAAGAGGCAGTGAAGAAACCCTTAAGACGGCAAACGTGGTGGCAATAAAGGATTTAACAAAAAAAAAATAATACTTTGTCTGCATGGAAATAAATACATTCATGTTTTTGAGGCTTCAGCGAAAACACAGTCTGTTTTGGTGAGAAACACAGCAGTGTTTATTTACAAGAACATTTTTTAGAGCCGAATGAATGCAGCTATCACTAGAAAAGCTTTAGTTTTAAGTATGACGAGGTTGAAATTACACCTAGGAGACTGTTAGATATTGTAGAGATGTGTGTGCAAAGCTATTCTAAATGCTGCTGTGTAAATATAAGGCAAACAAGAACAAACTAGACTGACTTCTACCCACAGACCTCCATCAATAAATCAGTGAGACTCTCCCACCTCAGCAATGCAAGTGTTTATTTTCTTTTACTTTTGACATTATCTATGTATTGTCAGTCCATACGAAGAAACTTCACTGAACTGTACATTAAATTGCCTTTGTAAAACGGTGACTTTAAAGGCTAAAATGCAAGCTAGAAATAATGCACAAATCCAGTTCTGGGGGGAAAAAAAAACTAAGAGTCTGGACCAAAAGTCTACATCTGAACCCTATTGAAAATCTCTGTGATTAAGTGGAAGATGGATGGTCACAAGCCATCAAACAAAGCTGAGCTGCTTACATTCTTGCACCGGGAGTGGCATAAAGCACCGACAGCAATGTGAAAAACCGATGAAGAGCACGCCCAGATGCATCAAAGCTGTGATTGAAAGTAAGGCTTGTTCCACCAACTATTGATTTCTGAACTCTTCCAAAGACGAGGCATTTGTATTGTTTGAAAATGAAGATAAACCAGATGTCATTTTCTGCAAATAAATGCTGTACATGTAAATTTGATAGAAATGTTGTCAGTAGTTTCTACAATAACCTAAAACGATCATTTCACAGAGTCCACTATTATGTTTCCGTTGGGCTCTTAATTTCTTCAGAACTGTCTCTCCTTTCTGTCTCATTTAAAAACACATGCCCGTGGAACATGACTTGTCTTAATACAAATTGGTGCACCCTAACTGGCTCTGCCTTTTACGTCTTGTCAGCTATAGCCACTCTGTCAAATATAGATTAAGTGTTGTTTTCCTTCTTCTGGATTTCACCCCTGTTCATATGCATCAAATCTCTGAAATGGTAAGACCTTTTCTGGGGCTGTTAGCATTTTGAAGAAAGTGCCTATTATGCAATGTGTTTATGCTCAGGGGGGCTTCTCTCCATATCCTCCGAGTTGCTCTGAGAAGAATATGAGAATGTGAATACATCTCGCTGAGCTTTTGGCTCCTCCATGGCCAGAAGCTTATATTTTCCAGGAGAAGCTGAGCTGATATTTCCATTTTGTTTCAGATTTGCGGCTGTTGCACTGTGGAAATAAACACGCCACCAGGTTGGAAAGGCTTTGGAATCAGAGGCCCAAAACTAATCTTGATCTTGTCACAGGCTTAATTACATTTTTATTAATAAATATTTATAACAGACATCCTCCAATTGACTTAGCGCCTAAAGAATCTCGTGTGGTGTTTATGCAGTGGAAGAAAGAGCCTTCAGAGTTTCCGATGGTGTTGCAAGTATAGACTGGCCTAAGGATTTGATTGTGTGTTTTTCAGCCACTTACTCTCGAGTCTTTTTTTAAAATACATTTTGATTAGCCAATGTGTAGGCGGCTATGACGAACCAAGGTAAAGCGCACATATCTATATTCTAAGTTTCCTGCTCTACTCACAACCCACACTGGTGGGAAAAAAGAAAATGCTTAGGGATTCGTCGTTATTCCCAGAGACCATTTTGTGGCTAGAAAGCTGTCACTGCTTCTTGATAGCAATACTGTATTAATTAGGTCACCTTTAGCCCTGTATTTACTTTACCTTTCATGTTCTAATGGTGAGAAGATTTTTGTTGCTGGCTTGACAAAAGTTACACGTCTGTATACATTAATCATGCCATGTTTAGGTAGGATACGTGTTTGAACAGTCTCTCTGGTGGTTCGAAAAAACAAACATTTTAACAGTTTGCTGCTGGATACACGTCAACGAATTAAATATGTTGTTTAAAGGTGCATGAAATGGGTTTTTTTGCACACGCATTCTGTTCTGTGACCGCAAACATTCGCTTACACATTGGTAAGAATTGGTGGAAGTGAAAAAGTATTTTATCTGAGGCAGCTTGAACCAGTGGATTTTAACATCTCAATCACTACTGGACCGTAGTTTTATTACACTGGGCATGAAAGGACTTAAAGGGAGTACAATCTTCATTTCAACCAAAGAGACACAGGGGCACAAACCTCATTTCTGCCATCTCTAAGCTTCCTGACCTTTTGCAAGGGTGGGTCACAGTAGCTATTCATTCTTTTCCTTTGATGCAGAACCTCTCTCCATCCCACCCTGCCACATTCTGCTCCATCTCCACACCAGACTCCACATCGTCCCATAACAACCTGTACATGAAGTTGTTTAAATTCTTACTCCCTGTCCTGTAGTCCATGCAAATTGTTTTTTTTTTTTTTTTTAATATTTAACCTTCCATTACAAGCATATAATAGAGTTTTAAAGCCTTGTACACTCATAGAAATCCCACACAGGTGACTTTACTTATTTTGCTTTCAGTAGGCGTCTTCTCAGAGCTGTGTGGGTTTGTACCGACTGACTTCTCCCTGACTCTCCCGTTACCTTTGTTGCACTTGATAAGGCTGGGAAATTTACATCAGGGAGGCCTGTTAACTTATGTAATCTCCAGCATAGCGCCAATTCAAATGAAATGAATTTAAGTCAATGGCTTTACCGCATCTCATTTATCAGAATGGAGTGTGTTTCATTGTCGTTTAATGATTCGCATACCATTACCACAATGCATAGCCCTAGGTGCACTCCCTCACAGGTATTTTCAGTTATTGTTGCTGATTAGACGTGTTTTCTGTCTAGTGTTTGGTTTTCTGTGTTCATTGGCTTAAACAAATTGTTAATTAAAAAGAAAATAACAGGACTGAGTGGAAAATATAGCAGACAACCTTTCCTAACCAGTCAGAAGAGCAGGATTTTGGCTCGTGACAGTAGTCAGTAGTAGTAGTAGTGTTTTCCAAAAATGACAAGCAAATTTGAAGTGAACTGTGGAAAAAAATCACAAAAACGCTAATTATGTGCATTTCCGTGAATGGGTTTGGAGCAAATAAACTGTGTGCTTGGTGTCATCAGAAGGTGGGTACATGATAATGAGCAGAAGCAAAGAAGCAGCTTTCTGTTGCTGTTTTCCAGCTAAAATAGTGTTTCCGCTTGTTCTGTCTTTGGACTATAGTACAAACTGGACAGGTTTCTACTACCAGCTATGTTTTTTTGCTTCATGGAAATTCTCGAAGATGCCGGGTATCAAAAGGTCACCAAGAAAAAGTGTTTTCATATACCATTTTGTGCATTAAATCTTAAGCAAGTGTAATAACTTTTCTTTTTGGCGAAATTCAGGAAGTTTTTTTTCAAATTTTGTTTCTATAAACATTTTATAATGTGAAAATTCAAAATGCACATTTTGATGCTTTTTTGTATCTATATATTAAAACACACCTAGTATCAACTTAATTGATCCAACGTAGCAATCAAGCATAGTTATGCAGTAGTACTTAACACCTCTGACACCAATGGAAAGACCAATGTACTTATACATATGTACTAAGTTTTTTGGATTCACTTTTCTTTCTGTGTATCATAGTTTAATATTTATGGAAGGATAGTAGACAGATATACTGGCAGGTGACACTTTCACTATTTATTAAAGCAGAAATTCCTAAAAAGTGATATGTCCAGATGAATCATTCTTCACCATATTTCTCGCAAAGTGGGCGAGTGAATATGTGGTGAACATTAACCAATTTGTACAGGCCTGAATGCAGAACCCCTACAGTGAGGGGCTGGTATATCTGTTCTGCTGTGGGGGCATTTTTCTGTCATGGTTTGGCTCCACTTGTCCCCTTAGAGGGAAGGATCAGCGCAAATCCATGCACAAGTTGTTCTAAGTGATTACCTTTGTCCTGTGATGACATATTTCTGTCCTAATGGAATTGGTTTCTTTTAGGAAGACAATGACCCCATCCATAGGGCACAAGGGCTCACTGAATGGTTTGATGAGTGTGAAAATGATGTGAATCATATGCTATGGCTTTCACAGTCACCAGATATCAACCCCATTGAAAACCTATGGGAGATTTTCAGATGTTTGTAGATGTTTTGGATGTTAGAGAGTGCTATCCACCATCATCATCAAAACACCAAACAAGGGAGCATTTGGACACTTCATCTTGGTTTTTCCTTGAATTTGTCACCAGTCTATACAACTCTTATTCCTTGCTGTTCCACATTTTTATGTTCAACCAGTATTACTTAATTTGCTTTCTTTTTTAAAAAGAAAATATGACATGAAATGTCACGCGTTGATCCATTACTTTTGTGTCTCCATTACTAATTAAAACATTATAAGACTAGGTCATGGGTTATACTTTCCATCATATAACACAGCTATAGATTTGAGCACTGTTGCAGAAATAGCCCTGTTAATACTGAATAAGTACTGTGATCTCCTAAGGCCTGTGTTGCATAGAGCAGATATAACCCACTCTTTTCCTCTGCACAGAAGACGATTTTATTGTGTAATTCGACATCAAGGATCCTTGTCTTGTCCTCTCTGGTAGGAAATACTGATGTGTGTTAATACATGTAAAGCCTGTATTAGCATTTCCGACTTCAACTGATGTGCAGTGAAACCATTTAGATAACATTCACTCCCAAATCCATCTTAGCTTCATATTTAACATGTTCTTTGATGATAAATAGTCTCACCCGTTGTCACTGCTTTGTCATGTTGGAGAAAAAAAAAAAAGCATACTGAATCTAATTTTTTCAGGACAGTGACACTGCACTGCACTATTTGGAAATATTTTAAACGAGTTTAAATTTCTTTCCTTTCAGAAGAACCAGGCCTTTTCCAATTTTCATTAAAATCACAATTCAGAGTTCTGTGTTTATGTTTTAATGCAGCTTAATGTTTGATATGTATTAGTCTCAATACTACTGTGTTACTGTTTTATTATAGCATAAAAGGTAACTGTGAAATGGTTTGATTACATTGTTTTAAGTCAAAACTCTCACACGTTCGCTCGCTCGACCACTGCTCTCTCCCTTGTTCGTTGAGTGGAGAGGGGGAGGGGCCAAGTTTGAACAGTTCTGTTTACAAACACAAGCGAGAAACATTACATACTTTACCTTTAAACGTAGACTGAATATAATCAGTGGACGGAGGAACTGTGACCATCGGTTTCTGAACTGCCATTTTGAAGCCGATTTGGCTGGCACCATGTTGGCTTTCTGGGATCATAGTTGGACAGAAGGGCCGTAGCTGAGGGAGCACGAGGGGTCATGGGTGAGCTAAGGCTAAACACTAGTTTACTGACTCAGTAAAACCGTAACCTTCATCAAGCATTGCGTAACAAAGTCATTTTACAGTCTTGCTATAGTGTGACCTATTAACCACAGCTACAGTGGAGCTGTCTGTCGTGACTTATTAAATATACTCAGAAAGTCCGACTCAGCAAGCTAATGAGTTTTCATACAGACCTGTCAATCACAGCCCAACACGGCAGACATCAAAACCTTTTATTCAACCTGAGATCTTATTAACAGAGAAATAATTTAAAGATGGACCAGACCACTTATTATTGGGGCCAAATGAAATGAATGAGACCTGTGAAGAATGTATAGACTTAGTACTTTTAGAGAGAAGTTCAGTGTAAGTCTATTGGAGCCACCCCCAGTTGGCCGTCAGCGGTATTACAACTCTAAGATACTTCCACACTGGCTTAAATTTGGAGCCAAGGTTCTGGCCCCTTGCCTTTAAATTAAGAATGGCCTGCTTGTTTACTAGTTAGTTACTGGTCTGTAGCTACAGTTTTTTTTGAATGCATCACATTATTGTATTGTATTCTGTATTATTTCTGAACTCCACAGTCCTCAGCATTTGTCAGTGTCCACTGAAGCGGCAGTCACACTGAAAGTGACCTCGTTTCCGTTCTCCAAATACCACTGGGCACCCCCCTGTCTTGGCATGGTAAAAAGTCTGTGGGGTTTCGCCCTGGTGAGTCTATAAGTGACAGAATCTAATTCTCAACACATCAGTCAAGAGGGGCACAGGAGGGAACCCACTGTGCAAGCGGGCACTGGTGAAGGTAGCACAATTAGTCGAAGAAGCCTGATTTTCTCTCTGTCTTTGTCCTCACTGCCTTTTTTTACCCAGTCGGCTTCTGTGCAGGTCAGAGATCAGCTCTGTGAAATGTGTGCCAATGTGCTATAAACGTCTCTGGAGAAAACATGACTTTTGACTGCAGACTGTAATAAAGCCAGCCTTTATTGCAGCCAGCAGTGAATAGTTTGGTATTTGGCTTACGTTTCCGCTGTATGAGTCTATCTGTAGTTCAACTTTAATGTAAAATATGTGGTTCAGAAGACATTTTCTTTGGAACGAGTTAAAATGATTACACATTTTTAAAGAAGCATCTTGAAAGTCACTTCATCCACAACTCTTTTTTTTTTTATATTTTTGTTTCTATATTCTCTCCTGTATCTTTTTTATTCATGTCTTCTTTTATTTGTCTTTCAAACTTGTTTGTAAAATGGTATACGTTTTGCTTTTGTGCTTGTTGTCAAACTGTGATTACATGTCACTTCAACAGTTATTTCTTCTTACAGCACTTAGGCTACCTCAAGTGTCAAAAGGGTGTCAAAACTGAGAAACTGCAGTATTTTCAGAAAATGTGGCCTCCATTTAGTTGTTCTGAAATGACTTCAGGATAATACTTTATACCAGACATGCTGATTTAAAAATCATTTCTAAACAATTTTGAAATCGTTAAAATGAGGATTGTGTTGGCTTGCATTATTATTCCTGTACAGCAACATGTTTCACGTAATTCCTTGAATTAACTTTGGCAGAAGTGTACCTCTTAGACCAATTTGTGTTTATTTCCTGTTTAATTTCAAGTTTCTCATCCTATAGACAGACGGAAGTTGCAAAATGATTTGGTGACAACAAAGACACAATTGTTGAACAATGGGCAAATATTTTCTCCGAATAGATGGATGATTTTTCTATCTTTGGAAACTGCCTGTGGTATAAACAAGGTAATAACCTCTGAGGTCTTCTGCTGTCAAATAAATAATGCTCTCCTTGGAGGCAAGGAACGCCCTCCAGTGCATCCATGTCAAGTAGACATCTTAGAGGGTGTTATCCGCTGCCACACAAGCAGCCGAAACCTGTATCATCACTTGATATGAAAACAGCTACCTCAAAGAAGTGATAAGAGCACATAATGTTCTGAGTTTTTTCTTTTTCATTTCTTTTTTTAAGAACAGTGGTTTCAAATTAATCTGCAAATGTGATTCAATGTTGCATCAGCTTTCACTAGAAAACCACAAGTTTTTTTTTTCATATGAGCACAGCATAAACAAAACTCTCATCCCCGCAGCCTCCTTTGTTTCCAGGGCTGTGAAAATGGTCTTATAACAATGATAAATGTTCATTCTCGGTTGCAATGAGATGCAGTGGGTGCGTCCCAAACAAGATTCTTGAAATCTGTCTCACCGCTATCAGGGCCTAGAAATGAATACAGATCAACGGTTGAAACAGATCTGACAGGTGTCTGGAGAAGCAGCTGGCGCCAGCTTTCGCCGGTTGCAGCCCGTGAACAGGGATTACTGTAAGATTAGAATGACACAAATTATTACAATTTGTGAGCATTCCTTGAACTTCACAAATTTTACTTGTAAGAACAGATCACGATGGATGTTTGTTTTTTTGAGCGACCGTGAGAAAATCCGATGTGACGACTGAATTTGAAAGAAACATTATATATGAACTCTAGTCTACCAATAATAGAAGTCTTGTGACGGGGACCTCAAAGTGAACATAAAAAACAAAAACTCTTCACTCACAGGGCACATAGGGAGGAATCAATATCTGAGGAAATAACAAACCCCCAAAGAGTATATTTAGCCACATGCAACCTGACATCTGTTGTGCTAACAGCCAGAGAGAGACTTGCTACCCACATTCCCTCGTGTTCAACTTCAAATGGAACCAATTACTTGACTGTTTGCTTTCTAGTGTACAAAGTGGTATAAGACAACAGACCTTACCACATTGTTTCCCTCTGCTACCATAAAGCTCCAGAAGATAACTTTAGAGTAAGAATTTCAAAGTAGTGGAAAACAAAATCCAATACCTCCCACTGTTCATTTCAAATTCATATAAATGTAATTAATTTGGAATCTCTTACACAAACTACGGCTCTTCTCGCTCAGTCTAACTGTAACTAAACATTCACCGGCAGAATTTATCTTGCTTTGTTTTTCCTGCGTAAATGACCCATCGCACCAACAAACACATTGAGATAAGTACAACACACAATCAACAATCAGACTATATTGCAGAAAAAGTGTATGTACGCCAAACAAATGATTCAGTGCACATCCAATGAATTGTTCCTAAAGGGGATTTCTATCTTTGTAGGTAGGTTTCATCACACTGATTTTTGGCTCAAGTCATCATCTTTCTCTTTTAATAAGTTATTTGCTGATATAAAAAAGGGGTGATTGACAGTTGTAATGACCAACTGATGTAAAACTCCATCAGAAACACAGGAGGAGATGAATCCATCAGTCAGCCAGTAGTTGGGCAATAATTTGGATTTAATTTATCAGACTTCATGCTGCTTTCTCCAGAGCCACAAATCAGTGCTTCATGAATGAGTTTTTAATGTGTAAAACCAGGGCGTGGGGTTGCATATATTTTGGACCAATATTTGAGGAACTAGTGTGTGAGGAACTGTCAGTCTGTCAGAGCACAACACACGTACTCCTAGAACTGGAGTTACAATAACAGCTATTTTCCTGTGCGTACGACGCACACAGCAGCCACACAAGTTCATACCACCATCGAAAAGAGAAGGTACTGCTACTGACCCAGACCATCAGTAACAGGTAAAAACAGAAGAAGTCAGAAGCCACATTGTTTTAAAATTCAACCTGCTAGCTAATATTATGAATGATACATAATAATACGTAATAAATTGCTGTAAAAAATGCAAATTCTGACGGTAACATGCCGTAACTCAGTAAATTGGTACTATACTGTAGAAAGCAATGCATTCTGGGCAATATTTATTGGCAGCTTGCTGGTTCCCATCTGATACTGCAATATACTGTAAATAGCATTGCATTCTGGGAGTGATGTTAGAATTAACAGCAGAGAGGCCGTGCAAATACAGAACGCTGCTATATTTCTCAAGGTGACATGCAGAACAGACGTAGAGCCAGCTGTGGACTTTCTTTTCGAGGTTTTTCCATCTGAATCCTGTACTTTGGGAACTAATCACACTCACCGCAAAATCAGCAGTGTTAATTTTCCAGTGTTTAATTGATGGGTGTTGATTTGGGTGTTGCTGTAACACCCCTGCAGAGTTAAAGAGCTATGTGGGTGGAGCTAATTCCACACCTGGTTTTAACCCAGTGCCATTTGAACCCATGGGGACGATCCCAAGGGGGCGTGTCATGGAAGATGTCAGGTTGTAGTAGCAAACTTTATTTGAACGTCAGCTAAAGTCATCTGCATGTTCTGTCATACAGTAACACAGTCATTCTATCCATTTATGTTTACAGTGGAGTTTCAAATTCTGTGTTTTATTTACCTTTTTTCTGTTTGAATAGACGGAAGTTTACTGTTTTTTTACGGGACAATCGTTTACAGTGTAAATAACCATGTTAGCTAGCGTTAACTTAGCACAGTCAGGTTGCCAGTACGAGTAAAAATAAAACAGCTTGATATATCAAATTAGAAGATGAATTTCAGTCTATTAATAAAAATGAAAATGTCACTATTTCTGAATTATTTTGTATTGTTCAGGGTTTCCAGTTAGCTCTTAATTACAAATTATAGAATTATAAAGAGGTATCGTCATTAAAGTTAGTCTTAGGATGTTCAGCTAATACAACCGTTTAAAGTCAAAGTATTTGGTCTTGAATTTTGAAAATAAATATTACATCAAAAATGTATTTATCAATTAAAAAAAATGTTGAAATTAAAGCGAAAATGTTTATATATGGGTCTCTATTTCTTATTCAACATTGCATTGTTTTCTAACACACAGGAAAGTGAGAAATTAAGTACAGATGCTGTAAAGGTTGAAGGAGAAGCAGCTGTATCTTCAGAGCTTCAGGTGAGGTCAGCTGATGTTAACTTAGTTGTAAGTCAGTCTAAAACAAGATGCATTTTGATAGACATAGGCACGGATTTATTCATTTAGTTTTTTGGGTGCTGGTGGGCGTTGCGTCCCCACCGATGTTGAAACCAGACGTACAGCCTTGGTATAAAATCAGTTCAGTTAAAGTGCAGATAAAAGCCAAAAAAAGTGGTATGGATTTTCAACTCATTTTACTTTGTGCAAATTTGGCTGCTGGAGTGGCAACAGCTGTTCTGTGCCACACACTCATCTGCATCCGCATGATGACTTGAGCCTGTGTTCATGTTCCACTGGCCTCCAGTGTCTATGTTCTGTTTCCCCCACTGTGTGATATTAATTCAACAAGACACAGAGCTCACAACGCAGTCAAAAGAAATTGCTAACCACTGTATTTGTTTTCTCAGTACAGTTTAGAGGTTGACTGAAATGTGCATGTGTAAGTGACAGGCAGTTGGCACGCCTCCTGGCACAGAGCTTGTTTTGAATACAGAAAGATGAAAACAAACTCAAGGCCAAGTCCCTGGTTGTAGACTGCAGAATATGAGGGCATGTTTACACTCTCAGACTCCACACTACATTTTGTGGTCCTGGATATGTGTTCTTCCTACTTGTTTTAATTATTCTCTCATATCTTTCCAAAAAATTACAAATCCGAGCTTTTAGTGACTTCTTTGATATTTTGTAAATTACATTAAAGACATTTAATTAAACCTAAAACTGTCACCCTAAAGGGTATAAAAGGATATGAAAAGGTCTTCTTTTTGTCATGCCATGTCAACATTAATCAAATCCGGAGTATTAAAGTAAAGGCCTTGCAATGCAGTTGAAGTAGGTCAAACTACTCTCTGAGAGGCTCAAATATATAATAGAGGACTGCATCGCCTTTTGAAAACCTGATTAACAGACTGCAGTGCAAGCTTTTGTAGGCTGTCGCCATTTGGAAAAACATGAATGACAGGTAGTGTTTTTATGCACAACTAACACTATTGCTATATCTCTGTAATAGATGTCTGGACTTAAGCAAAACCTAGAGAATGCCTAGAGTTTCTACATGGTTCACTAAGCCCCACCTTAGACTTAACTGTAACATTTGTAACAGAAATTATACAATCAGAACACATTGAACTTATTTACTTACTTGTAATGTAAAGCCGTGAATATCCAGTTGTTCATTTTGCCTTCTTGCTTTAGACGAACCTCCTGCATCAAGGGATTGACAGCAAGCAGTGCGTGAAGCACTGTGGCACTTACTGAAACACTCAACTGAGGCACAATTACATAATCAGGGAAGATTCAAGCAAAGCGATTGAAGGCTCCATGTTTACTTTGAGTGTTGAATTTGTGAATTTATACCAATTTCCAAGTCCTTAAAGTTGATTTAGTACTGTACATAAAACTATAGCAAATGGCTTCCACTGCAAGCACAAACACCAGTATTATGTTCTTAAAGTGAAGTCGGAAAAATGATCTGGTTCCTGTTGGTTGGTATAATGCTGCATCTTAACCAAGCAGCAACATACGAGGCTGGAAAGTGAAGCCAATGTGGAAGTGACAAAACCTGCAGTAACTTGAATGTCCACTGGGGGCTGGCTCCAAAACTGAGTCAATCCCTATAGACCCCAGTGTTAAAGTGTCCAACTTCATAGCAGAAATGAACATGTTTACAGACTGGTATAAAAAACAGTTTTGGTCTCTACAGTTAATTTCCGCCTCTATATAAGTCACCCATTGAGATTTTATTAAAGCCAAAAGTTTTGCAAGATTGCGGGAGTGGCCGCTGTGATTGACAGGTGAGTGCCGTCTGCTGTGCCATGTTGGCTTTGATTGACAGCTGGTGATAACTTGGCTGCCAATTGGGACATCCGCAGCTCTTATTTATAGAATTAAACTTATTTTCATCCCTGGCAGGCAGCTTTACCACAGTTGTGTTTAAGGAGTTACATGAACAAGACCGTCAGAGGATTCTGTCAAGTTATCAAGGTTACCGGTAGCAAATTACAATACCCAGCACAACTTAGCTGCATTAGCTGATGTTAGCATTGTTTTGTATTACATTATATGGTCTGTCAGCTAGCCTACTAATTAGGTAGGCTCAGGTAGCCATAATTAGTGTGTTTATACATTTCGTGATTTTGACATTATTGTCAATTATTGACTTTAACCTGCTGAGTCAGACTTCTGGAGCTTCTGTTTATTTACAAAACAGACAGCTCGACAATAACTGTAGTTAATAGGTTACGGTAAGAATACTGTAAAAAATGACTTTGTTATGCAGTGCTTGATGAAGTTTACCTTTTTATCGAGTCAGTAAGCCAGCATTTAGCATTAGCTCACCCATGACCCCTTGCATTCTTGCAGCTCCACCCCTTTTGTCCAAATATGGTCACTTCCAGCTCCAAAATGTCAACATGGCAATGGCCAAAATGCAAACTGCTGGCAGTTCAGAAACCAATGGGTAACATCAGGGTTCCTCCGTCTATGGTTTCACCCCTCACTCTTCTCTGGCTCCACCCTCTTATTTTAAATATGGGCGCTCATTTCCAAAAACAACAGCATGACGACCGCCATCTTGAGCATCTCAGTGCTCCAAAAACGGCAGTTTACAAACCAATGAGTGACAGGTTTTTTAACTATTTCTATACAGTCTATGATCTTGAAAAATGGGTTCTCTGTGGCTTGAAATGTAGATAAATTATAGAGGAAACGTGGGCCATACAGCTATCAGCTACGAACAGATTGACGGAGAATTTGCTTCAAAGCTTTTAGTATTTGACATCTGAGACTGCCCTGCACCAGCCTGCCTTCA
The DNA here is from genome assembly GCA_037367275.1 of Coranthus polyacanthus. Lineage (NCBI taxonomy): Eukaryota > Metazoa > Chordata > Actinopteri > Kurtiformes > Apogonidae > Coranthus > Coranthus polyacanthus. Next base: position 17,977,164 of record JAPQRN010000022.1, on the reverse strand, counting down.
CCATCATCCAGTGTCATTACCGTGCTTCTCTTGATGATTTCTCTCAGAATGAAACTGCCTCTATTGACAAAGAAGCATTTTGGCATTCGATTAAGTACACCGAGGCATGAGTGGCGGAGCAATAACACTTAGTTTTCTTGGAGGACTGTGTTTCTTTTTAAGCTTCATATTGGGTGATGCCTCTTGTTGACATGTCTTTCATATATGCATATCAAACTGTAAAAAGCCCTACATTTGTTGTGAATTAACATTACTTTGAAACTAAGTAAACATTTCCTTGTACTGCACACATCAGTAGCAACACTGTGGCATCATAAACTATCATGTGCATTGATGTCTTACTTTGGGTGTGATAATTAGATGCTAATCTAGTTCTGTTTGGGCTGCTCTTGTCTAATTAAGGGTCCTTATTGACTCCTGTCTGTCTACATGTTTTCCATCAACAGTGTTTGTTTATTCTCATCCATATTAAAAGGAATCATATGCACGTCAGCAGACGTGAACATTCAAAATCAATATTTGATGTTGAATTATGAATTAAAATTCACTAGTGAGACATTTCTGTGAAGCTTTAAAAGACCGTAAAAGTGTTATTAATTTTTTTTTTTACAATTTTGTGGGATTGTTGTAACTCTCTGCCTTTATCTTTACCTATATTATTACTTTCTTTTATTTTCCAGAGCACTGCCTTGTTTTCTTATTGACTCAGGTCCACATATAATGATAGGAGCTTATTAAACAAAAACATTCATTGTGTTAAACAAATTATACCTACAAAATAGTCACTGCCAACACATTTTGGAGACATGTTTAGATTGACATACCTGATGTCCATTGTCAGTGTTCAGTGCAACTGCTCATGTCAACTTAAGCATGATCAAGAAATGGTCACTGTAAGACGCCTAAAACACTTGAGTGAGGTTGGGATGCACTCCTACGCTCTCAAAGAAAATGCTAGGCTTATGTTTTAGTCTGGAATAGTTCTCCGGTGTAATTAATCACTATGTGAAAGTAGCTAATAGAGGAGTGACAGTGTTTCAGCAGGGACACATTACTGCAATTAAAGACTGGACTTTTAAGTAATTTGCACTCTGTAGCTGAATGGTCAAATGGGTCGTCTCTAAACTGCTGACTGAACAGTATTTTAGTATGCACTAACAGTGCGGCCCCTTAGGAAAAATAAAATCACACTCCTCAACCGAGAAGTTTCATCAAAGTTCAGTGGCAGGCGTGTCCCTTGTTTTAAATCCATTTCTCCGCAGTATGAGATGCTCTACATTGCTCAGGAACTCAGCCTGTATCCTGAATTGGCTGGTGCAGCATAAGGACTTTTTAATGAATATTTATAGTATATTAAAAAGTTGATATGCATACAGTTACAGTTGATACAGTTTTATTCATATTCATGGTCCAGGATGAAATTTGGGTCATATTTTTGCGACACTTCGAACTTTAAAAATTGTCAAGCTCATTAACTGCTAATCTTAGAAAGTGCGCAGTAATAATTTTCTTCATAGTGCACTGGGAGACTGACAGTTTAAGATTCATGAGGTTGCATAATTGCTGGGTTATTAAACAGTTTTGGGAAAGTCAAAACCGGGCTATGCAGTATAAACAAGACTGAGACACATTTGAGATATTTTACCCCTTTAAATTGATGAAAATACTTGTAAACGTTTAAGCAGATAAGCAAGACATTTGCTCATAAACTTATTCTACATGTTTTGTTTGTAACTATCAATGGCCAAATCTAATCTCTAATCCCGGCACTTAACACTTTTAAATTCCCATATAGTACTTCGACCATCAGGTGTTTTATTTGTTCAGTATTAATAATATAATACAACTCACATTCAACATCCATTTTGTCACATGCATTTCATTTGAATTATTTTTAAATGTATAATTCCTGATTCAGAATATGTTTTCTTTATATTTCAGTGTAGATCTAACCTTCATCTCATTGAAGTGCATTCCCTTTGGTGTAATTAACCCTTCGTTCCCACTTTGAACTTCAAGCAACCAGAACCCTTAAACCACTGAATGGGACAGTGGATTGCAAACAAAAACACATCAAAGTGATGCATAAATCCACATCATTGCTTTGGCTAATGTATGCAAACTGGATGTGCTGCTTGCATGGCCAGGGGGAAACAGAAGGTAGCTCTTACACATTCCAGTCACATACACTCGGTGAGTAGTAAGAGCTTTTGATTATATACAATTATTTGAATGATTTCTTTATGTGTCACTTCAAAACAAAAAATAAAAGTCAGTGCAGACGAAGTAACTCTTAAACACTAGCTCTGCACATTTAGTCAACTCAAAGAAAGGGTCACTGCTGCCGTTATTATGTTGAGAGACGCTGTGTTTTCCAGTAAAACAAAGTGCAATACGACCATGTAGTACTTGTAAACGTGATCAGGGTGGATAATAGGCACAGTTCCTCACTGTTTTAATAAGATAAACATAACATTTCCTTCAAAATATATTTGTTGCTGCAAATGCGTAAACATAACTTCCAAAGAAAAAGGATTGTCTTCCTTTCACGGTGGTATTAAAAAATATGATTTTCTTTATTTGAATTATTCTCTTATTTGATTTTTGATTTAATTATATTACTTATTAATTCATTCTAATCAATATGGTTGCTCTTCACCTTACAGCTCAGTAATAACATGACAGTAGTGGGGAAATAGTTGTAATACCATGCAGTAATTCATGGGAGTAAAAATGGTGATTACCATATTATAAAGCTTCCCTTTTAATCCAACCATTCCCTTTTGTTTCAATGTTTTTTTTTTTCAAGTCATCTGGTGAAATGACATGTGCCACATGTCTGGTACGCTCCCTTCCACCTCTAGTCACAGCATTAAATGATATGTTTAATGCTGTGACTTGTTACGTGGAAGCACTTGGACCAGTTACTGTGGCTGCAAAACACAAAATTACTCATTTCTATTTCATTTCTATTTGGTAATGTTGGACTAAACCAAATGGCCAGGGCATAATGATTATCTGAAAACACTGGTATTTTCTGTGTAATTATAATGAATTGCAAACTACAAACACAACCAGAAGGGAATGTTTGGAACATAACTCTTTATTACCAAACTATTACCCCACTAGTCTCATGTTATTACCAAGCTGTAATGTAAAGTACTACCATTAATAATATTAATAATCACAAATTTGCTGGCTTTAGAGTCTGCAGAATACACAAGACCATTTGTCTTTCAACTGTCAGTTCGAGTAAGATAAACTCCCCCTTAAAAAAAAAAAAAAACCCAGCCTCCATTCAATGTGTGCAAACATGGTGTGAAATATGTCAGATTTAATTCACTGACCTGGCATTGCCACCGAAGTATGACTGGACAAGCCAAGACATGTCAATCTACACGGAGCATAAAAATGCATCGAATCACTGTAAAAGTTCTTGTTGTGCGTTTTACAACATACCAGCACGCCACACCAGCATTTCATGTCATATAATGTCATAACATATAGATGACAGTGTTCCTCTAAATGAATGACAACAATTGGGATATAGTAGATTTTGTCTGTGTGTGGTTCAGTAGGACACTGTGCACTGAGAGATCCAAAACAGTTTTGAGAGACTGACGAGGAAGAAGTTGAGTGTCCTACACAGACCACTGACCTCAACCCCATCCAGCACCTTTGGGAGCAAAGCCTAACATTAACACTTCACTACACTAATGCTCTTCTGTCTGGACTGGCATAAATCCCTGCAGCGAGTCTCAAACGTTTTATGGGAAGTGTTTCTACAAGAGAGGAGGCGGTTATAGGATCATGACGATCTGCGTGAGATGTTCAATAATTGTACTTTAATCATGTTTCCCGATTTATCATAAAAACTAATAAAAGATGTCTAGTACTATATTACACTGCATTCATTAAAATAAGTCTTCCACGTGTCCCTCAGTCCCACAGAGATGGTATAGCCTAAGGACAGCAGTTTCAACTGTCTCTGTGGGTCATGGAGGTCAAAAAATCAGACGGGTGCCCCCTGAAAACAGGAGACTTCGAGAAGGCCACAAGAAAACGACTTCTTGGTACGGTGGGATACGTCCAATTATATGCCATACCCACTGTGGTTCTGGTGGGAAATCTGTTGTCTCGTTGTCACAAGGAAAAATCTGTGTATTTCTGCCTCCCCAGTCACTTGCAGGTTTGAGGCTGTAGCTAATGAGGCTTAGCTGTTATATAGGCCAAGTCAGGCTCTGCACAACACTGGTGATTGCAGGAGACTTCTCAGCCAGAATCAGAGAATAATTAAGCCTTATTGTGGAAATCAAAACTTGCCTGATTATGTGCAATACAAATTTGAGACATTTTTGTAAATAACTGCTCTCACCTCTTTATTTAGTGTATTATATCTGTGAAGTATTGTTTGGAGCTTTTGCTGATGTCTGCGGTCTAGAACGTGAGAGGATGCAGAGAAATGTCTTACAAATCTCATTACTGGCACAGAGCAGAGATTCAGTACATTATGCAAAAGGATTTTTGCCATAACATTTCATTTTCTAAGAAAGACATGTTCTATATCAAACTGCACATAAGCAGGTTTGTAATTTTCAGCTATTGCTTATGTGTCCCAGATAGTTTTCCTCGTGCAAAAAGGAATGAACACTTCTGCGGCCAGATCCACAAAAGGATACCTGCAGAAAGGTGGTGTCAGCTGTGCACGAACTCACTCCTCACTCGCTGTCTCTCTTAGTCTCACTTTCTCCAAATCTTCAAGTTTGTGAGGCTTGAACGACGTTGAATTAATTGTTAATGATATCATGCACAAAATCTTTGGTCAGATATTGGAAGGCTCGTCGGGTGGGTCTGCGATATATCTCTGAGCTTCAGAAACTTAACAATAAAAAGTGCTGATGGAGATCAGGCTGCATTATTAAAAACATTTCACCTTATTATTATTAAGTCAGTATCCCAGAGTGTAACAGCTGCAGAACACGCGACATTAAGTGTCAGATCCTGACTGATCTGGTATTAATTAAGTTACCGCCGTGCGTAAATGCGGACGGTCTCTTTTGGTCTCTGTTTCTGCTGAATTCCAGATCCATGTAGTGACACATAACGTTAAGAATTATAGCTGGAGTCTACTTTGGTGGCCATTTCAGTAGACTGCGCTGTAACACAAAGTACTAATGATGTAATATAGCATAGTGCAAAATCTTTTGTGGATACGTCCTTAAAACACAACGCAGTACAATTTTCTGTGCAATTAGCGGCACATTCCCTTCTTTGTGGATTTAACAGTCATGAATAACTAATCAGTATTCATAAGTTTCATTTCACAGTTCTATATAGGTGTAAATAAGTGTTAAAATATATGTTTCAGAATCAGAGTGATGCAATAAACTGTTAATCATGTTTACTTCTTCAGATATCGCACCGGCGTGTCTTTGATGTGTGATGTAAGTAAACTGAGACAGGTGACTGACAGGTAAAATGGGCAAAATAATTGGCTTCTCCAGGTTGTTTGTGAACACACTGATTTGAGACGCCCTTTTGCTGCTAAGCCATTCAAATCTTAACAGCTGAAGATCCTGTGACTCAAGTTAGTTATTCATGCAAAGTACCAGACAACACTCACATGCGCTGTAACTTAAGCCAGGAGGAGGCTTTCTAATTAATTAATCAGGTAATCACATTGCATGGTTTTTAGACATACCAACACCTTCAAAGTATCTTGAAGCATCGCATTGCAAAACAGCTCATAAAAATGTAATGAACAAATGCACATCCTCTCTGTTAAACTTTAAATGAATTCATATTCAACTTGCCTTGTACAACAATTATATCAGAAATAACTGCTATTACTCATATTATATGTTACCATACTCATATTTGAACTAGCAGAAAATGAAATAATTATAATGTTAGAGAGTATAAAATTCAGTCAGTCTGTTGTGTGGTTTGGTTGACAGTTTTCTTCTGTCTTTGCTAAGGTTAATTGAATAGCACACACTAATAGTAAATGACTTCGTTCGTTCTTTCTTTCTTTCTTTCTTTCTTTCT
>JAPQRN010000022.1:17885927-17936741 GCA_037367275.1 Coranthus polyacanthus | reverse complement strand
TACGTATATATATATATATACGTATATATATATATATATGTATATATATGTATATATATATATACATATGTTTATGTATATGTATGTGTATGTGTATGTGTGTGTATGTATGTATGTATGTATGTATAATAACTTTGCGTCTTTGTGTGCAATATTCTGGAAGGAAGGAAAGCGGCGGACCAGCATTTAATAAATACATAGGGCAGCTTTATTTGATGTTTTCTTGAGCTTCTTTAGCTGAACAGAAATACCATATGGGGCTAAAAAGCAGAGAATTAACACACCTTTATACTATATCAATGCTCATTAAAGTCTCAAAGGTGGCCGTCTGTGAAGGAACTGTGTCCAGAAATGTCCAGACATTTGACGGTGCATTGTGGAGAACCTAAGGTGAGACTAAACTGTTAATGTAAAAATGTTTCTAGAGAGAGTGTTTGGTTTGTCCATTGTGGGCTACAGTAGATACATGGCAGCGCAGTGCAGCGGACTCCGTGGATGAGGACCTGTTCGGCTCATTCTAACGTAATGACAATAAAAAATGTATTTTCATGTTATATATAATTACCATATTTCCTGAAATGGTGATTGGGGCCTTTATTTTAACATAAGATATCCTTTATTTTCCCCAATTTGGTTTGGGCAGTAGTGCCACAATACAGCTGTATGGGCAAAACAAAAAACAAAACATAACGTCTGGATGCAGTAATAAATAACACAGCAACACTAAGAAAAGAAATTGACAACACCAGGGGAAAAAATATTACAAAAGAAAGTGTTAAAAGTACACAAAGGTATTTCACATTCCTCGTGGGATGTAAAACCAAGTATAAAGAAAAACAACCATAAAAAGGGCAAAACAGTCTTAAAAACCCAGGACTAAACAATACCTGAGGCCTGAGCTGCTGTTTGTTGAGTAGAGTTATGGTTGCAGGGAGAAAAGAAAGCTTACACCAGTTATTTTTTGCATTTGCTGGCTCTGGAACGTATACTGCAAAATATAGCAGACCTTTATTTGAAGCAGACTTGTACTAGATGCTTGCCCTGAATTCTTAACCCCTCTGAAGTATAACTGGTCATATTTCTTGATCCACTCCCATTTGTCCCCTTAAAGTTACAGTTATAAAGACTTTTATTGTGAAACAAATATCACATGCAACAACAACAACAGCTGGACAGGATTAAAGGACGACAAAGCGTGCCGTGATAGAAATGCGCATTACATTAACTGGCAATATGAGAGCCACCAGTAAGATTGTTTTTACTGCCTTCATTTCTTTTATTTTTTTGTTGTGTCGACTACACCTTCAGCCACTCTCGGAGACCTGGGTTTTAACTGAATGCCCATTTTAATTTAATGAAATGCAGTATGTTCCATTTCTGCAAATAGATGGCCTCAAACTCTACACACTGCACCTTTAACCATTCTGTAATACACTCACTTAAAGGTTATTCAACAGAAATACAAACTGCAATCACCAAAATGTCAGAAATATCAGAAATATTGTATTAGTGTGCACCGGTATACCCGGTTGACTGGTATTTAAATATATAACATGACTCTAGGGTTAGACATTAATCCCCTAAAACTAACTGAGTTAATGAAAAAGTTGCCTCCCGGACACTGTGACGAGTATTTTCCCTCTCTTCGTTTCTTTGTCTTTGCCCATTTGTATTTATTTGGCTACATTCTGGACACATTATTTTGGCCGCGTTTGCAACATGCCTTTGGCTGTTTACTTCGCTGGCAAATTATTTTGGATTCACCACCAACAATGTGCGGTGGATTAAAACCTTGTTCTCTGTTTAGGTTTTGACTTGCTTTGACATTGGGGTCATTGTAATCACTGGGGACACGTTTCACCTGCCGTTGTGCATCTTTGTTTTTGTTGGACTAATATAGCAGTCGGCGGATATAAAAGGTTCAATACGAGGCTAAATAAAAGCACGACATGCACTTGTTCAGGTCTTTTTCTTACAAGACTTTGATGATGTTCTATTAAACGGTAAAGCACACCAATCTTGTACCACGGCACCTTCATGGAAATCTTCACAATACTTTGTAGGTCAAGAATTTAACCTATAGCTTCTTTTCTCCTGGGCTGCCACTGGATTTCTCCTAATTTTCTTTCATTGTAGGAAATCACTGTTCTAGAACAGGGACTTATTCAGTAGCACCGTGGGGAGTGCTTTAGCCATTAGCGGGCAGCACAGTGACCTTCAGACAGTCCATCCATTACCCTTTCTTGGACTCTTTTCTTGGGAATGGGGCTATAGTGCCAATTTAAAGAAGCTTGCCAGCTCAAGTTCAGTCTTTAGACGAAGGAAAATTCTGTCCTACGTTTCATTATTCAGCTGATAAATCATAAACAATATAATAAACGTCAATTTGGAAGAAACAATATCAATTTATGAAAGCCTAATGTGTGTTTGGTTTAAAATAGATTCTGACATTTCTAAAGTCTTGCAGGTGTTTATCTCTGAAATCAGCGGTGTTAAAACACCCCTCATAATGATAGTGCCGTGCATGTACTGCATTTTGTCTTAATTTCTATGTAGGTTACTTTCAACAATTTGCACTGACCTTTTGTCTGAGTAACACTTGTGTCAGTACACACTGCGCAACTTTATAAGTTGTAACCTGAACACATTTTTACTGCAGTTAATTATAACCAAGATTCAGCTACATCTACATGTCCTTTTCCCAGAGTTCTTGAAACACTGCTCCATGTACATTTTTAATGAAGTAAAGTCACAGAAAGCTGAAGGGGTTACCTGATAGGAGGACCTTTTGAACATTTTACCCATGTGCTGTGATTTCCTCGCCGGTGAAATGACACAAAGAGGACAGGGAGGAAAAAAAGGCACAAAGTCGACCTCAACACGGAAGAAACTGTGGTTTGGTTTCATTTGTCATTGTGGTTTGTGCAGTCGTCAGCATTAGAAGTGTTTCACATTCTGATTTTCCTTAAATACAGAATAGACATTTAGGTGACCACCAAAAATGTCAGAAATATTCTCCAAATAGCAAACCAAAATAAGTATTAAAATGCCCTGACAGCCATGTTTTACACACCACCTGGGTTGACTTTACACAAGTTCACATTTGCAAGGTGTTGTAGCTAATGTTCACTCACTTAATGTTTCTTAAGCTTTCGTTTTGGGCAAAAAACAAGTTCTCCGTATAACCGGTAAACCTGTTTTTATAACGAAAGTCTGTCAAACGTACGACACTGACATATAGGGAAAGTAAAGAAAACGTATGCAACTTAGAAGTGGAAGGGTAAACAAATGGACTGCCTCTTTCTATTAAATCTCACAGACTTCTACTTAGGAGATTTGTTTTCTACAAATGACTTATTTTCATTGAGAATCATATGGTGTTCTTACTTTGACAAGCTTGAAATAAAAAAATCAATATGCTGCCATAATGGAAGAGAGGTCGAGGAAAAACATTTTTTTTTCTTCTCTGGAAACACACTCACCTGGTCAGTCCAGTGAAAAATGTAATTATTTAGGACTATCGATTTCACCTCTTAAATCGACTTTACCCCTGCAGTGCAGATGCAGATGGAGGATACAGGGTGCAGGATATTTATGATTGACACAGTACTACTCATGGACCGCACGTGAATGTGCGATTGATTTTTGTTTATAGGTCGTTCTCTCAATTGACATAAAGGTCAAAAGGTTGTGTTACCCTTTCCATGTCATTGTGTCTTTCATGTCTGTCAATACATCTTACTGTGTGTCTTGAAATGTAAGTGCAAACCAAGATTTACCACGACTTCATCCTCTTGTGGAAGTCTGCTGATCAACTTACTAACACTGCTTTCCAAATAGTAGACAAAAAAAAAAAACCTTAATGGAACTCCTGTCATTATTTTGGAACATTCAAGAACAAGTTCATCAGCATATTAATTGTAAATACATATTGTTTTTTTAATTAGATTTTCTTTCTAATGGTGTTTCCTTTTTCCCTAATATTTTGAAGCGTTGCTCCCTTACCTTGCTGAACCGATTTTCATATCTTGACTTGCATAATATAATGTTAGAAGGACACAGTCTACCAAAATAAAACCCCTTTGACCTTTTGCATTAGTTAACCTCTGAAACCTGTTTCTTTCCGGCTATGCATGAAGCTTATTAAATTTGGATATTACAGCTATGCAATTTGCATTTCATTTTATCTGTATTTGTGATGATTTCATAACGGCACCAAAAGTATTTCTCCAAACAGCACTTCAGGTACTGCTAAAGCGTCAGAGAGACGTTTTAAAGATTGTGAAATAGACGTATCTTTGTTTAATGATAATGATGAATTAACTGTCAGAAGTTGAAAAAAAACGTCGGCACTTTTTTTTTTTGCCCAGAATTTCTGCCTCATAGTATTTAATAGAGTTCGGGACCGCGGTCTCATTAAATAAATAAATATTGAAATGTTTTTAAAATGATGGTGTTTATTCAGAGAGAGGGGCCTTAAACCCTAGGGCATCATGAATAGCGTATAGTTTAAACAGCAGAGCTCCAGACAGGTGACCACCTGATGGGAGTGAGCTCTTTTAGGATGATGATACCCCACGGGGTACGAGGGGTCCCTGAATGGGTTGATCGCTATGAAAATGAACTTGAGTCATATGCTGTGGTCCTCACACTCACTACATTTCAACCCAATTGAACACCTATGGGAGATTTTGAACTGACAGCGCTGTCCACCATCAAAACACCAACCGAGGGCTTTTTGAAGGATGGTGTCCGTCCCTCCAGTAGAGTTCACAGACTACAGAATCACTTCCAAGGAGTATCGATCGTTTCCGTGACATGTGGTGGCCCAACACCTTTAGTGTCACCTTTCTGTATATGTTGTTTTTACCTTTAAAGTGCTTGGTATATGACAATAACAAAAATAGAAGGTCTACCCCAAACTGTGTCTAAATACGATTACGGCTATTAAATCAAATTAAGCTGAAGATAAATGATTTAATCTCCATGCAATCGCTTTGTCAGTATATTTTGTTTTTGCACCACTCACAGAGAAGGGAATTGCTTACGCATATAGTCCGACTCATGCTGATTAATCGCTACTCTCGTTGCAGTGAGGTAAATCCCGGTAGGTTATAATTCGCAGCAAGGAGCAACATACACAGACATGTTCACAATAAACAAACATGACAACCTGCAGCTTTCCACATCTGCCTGTCGTTTGCATGTCTGTGTGGCGATATTCATTAATTGGTTTGGAGATGGAGAGATAGATGGCTTAGATCAGGCTCCCTCTCACTACTTCACTTCTCCCTTGTGTTTCACCCTCGCTTTCCCCACCTCTATTACTGAACTCTCCACAAGCAAATTGAGCCAGGGCTTCTTAATTAGATTGTTTCTCACTGCATTTCTAATATGTGACTAATTAGAGGAAGACAAAAAGAAGGGCAGATTGCCCGACCGTCCACCAGAGGTAAATCTGAGGATTTATTGAAGAGACAGTCAGCGAGTCAGTCAGCATTTACTGAATTCAGGTTCGCAAAAACGAAGACTGCCCACAGGGCTTAGCTCATCTACATGGACAGGCATGTTTTAGGTTTCTTAAGAACACAGAATTCCACCAGGACATTACCACTGAGGAAGGCTGGAGAGTAAATGCACTATGTTAAGAGCTAGATATTAGAGAGAAAAACAGGACTCTGAACCCAAATACACCCACGAAACCACACTCTTTAAAATCCTTTGCTGTAGTTTTCAGTGCTGATGTCGACCAAATTACTCCTCCTGAGACATGGTCAAGGCAAGCACTTGGCAACAATTGATTTTAATACCACAGATATTCAATAAATGTCCAAAAAAATTTATTTTTCACTTTGGCATTGAGTTGCTGCAGGATAACACAACAGGCGTCTGATGTTTCAGCTCCAATCGTAGTCGATCAAAAAACCCCAAAAACAAACAAAAAGCAATGGGGGCCATGCACCTTGCACAGAGGCTACATTTTACTCACTGGATGGTGCAATGCTGAGAGTTTATGCTACAAATAATAGTCACCAGTTGCAAATGAGATTCATCAGATTAAACATTTACTTTGAACATTACACATTTGTACTGTGAGTGACCAGTACAATAGTAGTTTCGGAGTGTTTTTGCACGTTGAAGACAGCGTATTGTTTCTACTCATGTCCGTCTGTGTTTGTAAAGAGTGAAGAGTAACGCATCACTCTTACATTTGACTGAGTGAATATCTGGAACACATTGCTTTTTTTCCCCACATTTAAAAGAATAGCATCCAAAAATCCACCGTTTGCCCTGTAAAGCTACAAACATCACAGCACGGGTACAAACACGATACAAACAACACACTAACATTTCAGTGGATAGAACTCCAGCATTTCTAAACAAGGCTTTTATTGCGAAACAGAATTGTGGAAAGTTCATCCAGTGCTGTCACTTTGGCAAACCTCCCCCGAAAACATTGTTTATAATTCATGATATTTTAGAGGATGACTCACTGAATATCTAAGATAAACACTGATTTAATGCCTTTTAAGTCTTTTTAACTGACAGTTGGGCATTACTCTTGAACTCGCCGGCCTTTTGGTCACTGACTATCACCCAGGTCGCAGCTTGCCCCGTACCCGCTGAGAATGCGTTGTTGAGGCTCTACACCCAGCTCTCTTACACAGCAGCCTAACATTTGAAGTCTGTGTATACCAGGAAAGTCAGTTAAAACAACAGGCGGTGTGATGGAATGTGTTTGTGTTAATGCTACTCTGTGGCTGGAACATACTGTAAGTACAAATAGGTCTTTTGTCTGCAAACGGTTTCCATCCCCTCTTGGTTGCATTTTTTTATTGTACTTGTTTAGAGTCAAGTTAATTTTATTTACAAAGCCCAAACTCACATATTACAAATTTGTTCAAGGAGCTTCGCAATCTGCAGGTATCTACAGGTATATTGTAACATATAGCATAATCCAAGAGTTAAACATAGAGGGAATCTTGAAGCACCAGGAGTTTAAGCAATAACAAACAAAATATAGGACTAAGAAATATTTACGATCACCAAATGCAGAGTCAAAGAGGACCTAACAGTATTTAGAGTGAATCATTTAAAATGGTATGTGTCATCCTCATGTTAAAACATGAAGTCAAAGAGATCCCTAACCAACCAATTAGTATCCATTTCTATGCTCATCAAGGCCAATTAATTATGAGGCTGGAACGAAAACAACGATACACAGTGGGCCCGCTGGAATATCATGTAATGCAGCAGATGCACTTAGCACCCTAATGAAAGCTCGCCGTGATGGGGTGAAGGCAGGGTCAGTCAAGGTGAAAGCTTGTTAAGCCCAGGGTTTTTGATTGAACGACAACCCGCTGATTCAGAGGCTCCCCCAAGATAATCAGCACCATCGAGCTCTACCCTTGGAAGGCTATAAGGGATTCACAAACCGGAAGAAAGTAAATCAATACAAACTCTCCACGAGCAGCGCAGACCACATACTGTATGTTAATTATTTTTACAACGACTGCCACGCCTGTGTCAGAGCTACTATAAATTCAGCTTTCCCCCAACTGTAAAGCTCTCTGTGGACGCAAAATATAAAGCAGAAAGGCTCACCTTTATTTTAATGTTCTACATTTGAAGTCTGTTAAACAGCCAGAGGTGCTAATTCGATCGATTTCAGAGATTTGAGTTAAGGTGGCTAAAGATGTACAACACTGTAAAAATGAACATAAAGTACAAATGTAATGAAATACCCACTGCAGAGATGCTTATAGCAACCATAATTATGTCTTTTTCTTTATGTGACCAAAAGTTTTCTGACTTTAGTGGCTTTTCTACTGCTGTGTGAATTCATCAAATGTTCCTTTGGGTCATATCTAATAATAATCTTTCTGAACATTCAGGTTGGGAGGGTTAGGGTTAGCAGCTAAAAATGCTAAAGGCCCTCATTAGAGTCAGTGTTTGGTTTTGCCCGTTCTAGGCCTTTTAGTTAAGGGGACAGTAACTCCACCCGCACTCTGACATAGTAGGTGACAGTACGATACCTTAACGCTGGATGCGTTGAAGAACAAGAAGAAGAAGTCTGTCCTTGGCCTCAGTAGAAACACGGCGACTCCATGGAGACGACCTGCTCCCTCTGTAGATATAAACGGCTCATTCTAAGGTAACAAAAACACAATTCTTACTTTGAGGTGATTATACACTCATGAATGCAGTTATGGATATAATATTCATTATATCGCTTTACTTTTGTCTTGGCACTATCATGGAATGATAATGAATTTGACATAACTAATCATACATTAGTGCCTGTCTGATACGTTACACACACATTCTACACGTTTTTTATCAAGTGTTACTTGCTTCATTAAACATAGCTGCTTTAAAGCTTACACAGAAGCTCTTACTCTTCCACTCTGAAGTACTATCTTTCGATTTTTAATTTTTTTATTTTTTTTGGCTGTTAGCATATTGAAGCATATGGCCAGTGTGTTCTGATGATCTGACATTCTCATTTTCTTGTTCTCCCTCATCTGTTTTTCTGTCCATAATCCATGTCCTTCATTTTGCTGTTTTACTAAAATAAATGTAAAGGAAGGCATTTCGCATGGTATCAGAGGACAGATGTTGCCCAGTGTGAGACTGACAGTTTGCAGTCCCCAGAGGCAGCGCAATTTAGTTGATGCTGAGTCAGATGGCTGAGAATTGTGAGTTTTTCCTGAGGTTACGGGCTTATTAAAAATGCCTAGGCATCATTTTGTTGTTTAGGCTACGGGATTGGAAATATGGTGTCGAGATAAAATGAACATTTGTGTGTGTATGTGTGTATTTATGAGAGTCGGACAGAGTTGCATCTTACCACGGAGGTTATTGTGATTCCACATACAATCGTCCTTAATTGTATGCAGAAAACAATGTTTTATTGAAAGGAAGACTCTCCCAGAGTCTCTACTTGTTTACCAGCCTGTCCATACGATTGAAAAGCAATTCTACACTAAAACATTTTTTCTGACAACACCAAAACAGCACAGCTAGGTGTAGTTAGGTGTCATTTTGTACTTTTGACCACATTCCTCAAGGTATGTTCATGTTACATCTTGCATGTTGAATGTTGTCACAACTAGCAGCTCATCAAATAAGACTTGGTGCAGTTGCATTATGTGACTAATTCACGATTTGCAGTTACTTTTAAAGCTGTAGTGCTTGATAGTTTGTTTTTTTTGGCATTGGTGGTCTTCTGTGAACTCCGTTTTCAGGCTGTAGAAAACCTACCCTCTGACGTAGACTTCGGCTAATCACAGACAGTTTCAGGCACGTACCGGGTTAAATATGACTGACAGTTGTAATTACAGATCGTCGTTAAGATTCAGTGAAACGCGACCGTACTGCTCCACTCTGTGGCTTGACGTGGACGCTTGGAAAAGTGTCTCCAAACAGTGTTGGGTCATCTATATTTATATTTAGTCTTTAGATTTGGACAGAGAGGCGAGCGCTGCAGAAGGAAGGTGTGTATTTTCAAGTTCTGGTGTTGAAGCTGAAATCAGAGAATGAACTTTATTCTTGTAAACCCTGACTTTTACTCACTTTTATTAATGTTTCCGTGAACCAACAGCCAAAAAAGCTGCGAGGTATCTGTGCACACTCTTGGAGCCTTTCACCTGACAACATTGCAACAACAATTAGCACCTAAATATAGTACACTATCCTGCTGACATTTTCAGTAATGAATGATACAAAGAATAAATGTCACAATAGATTAGTTGCTGAAGTATAGATACTGGAGGTTATCAGCATTAGTCTGTTGCCGCCGCGTGTTCCCAAAAAGGTTTAGCTACGTCAACTGAGGCTTAACTCAAGAAATCAATTTCAACATGTGTCTCCCATAGACAAATTAAGATGTGTCATTTATCAAGAAGAGCTACGTGAGCCAAAAGAGCCAGAGATTATTACTGTGAAGCTATTTCTATAATTATTGGTATTACATTGATATAATAAAAACAAATCATAACCCTCCCTGCACACATGCATTGCTGTGCCCTTGCAAATAAAGCACTAATTCTGCACAGCAGTATACAATAATAACATATAATTAATATGTGCATATAATTCTCAAATGGATAATGAGTAAAATGAGGTGCGGAAGTGACAGCAACTGAGGAAACCAGCGTGTTAAGTGCAACAGTTGCACAGCAGTTTTGAGGGTTAGAACTTTATCAGCATTGTCAGACTGATTAATTAGAGACAGACTGCTTAAATAAACTGCTCAGGTAACGGGTAGATTTTTCATGTGGAGAAGGTTTACAAGGCAGTTTTTTTGTAAGCAGTGAGATTCAGAATCACCTTGAGATCATTAATCCCCTCGACACTGAAGTCATTTAGACGC
The DNA here is from genome assembly GCA_037367275.1 of Coranthus polyacanthus. Lineage (NCBI taxonomy): Eukaryota > Metazoa > Chordata > Actinopteri > Kurtiformes > Apogonidae > Coranthus > Coranthus polyacanthus. The sequence continues at coordinate 17,926,366 of JAPQRN010000022.1, read as the reverse complement.
ACAGTTAAGATGCACACATACACACAGTGAGTAAAGTCTTCACTTGGCGATGAGCATCCGTCACGTTGCTACGTTAGGTTACTCGTAATGTTAACATTATACTTTGGTAAGCTAACGCACAATGTTATCTAAGTATTTTCATGAGCCTGTCAGCTTTGACTTTCACACGTCAGACTACATTGTAGAACACTGCGGATATCTATTGATGAAAATGCACCCCCACTTCCATTGTCAGTGGATCTCTGGGAAATACATTATGCATTAAATGTCTACAGCTGAATCACAGGGTCTACAGTATAGTCTGTGAAGTAAACTGTGTTAATCTCATGTCTTATTTACTGACAGAATCTTTCTTTGGCCTTCGCTTTGAACTCTTTTTTTTTTTATGTGTCTCACAAAATCAGGACACTCCCTTTGAATACAGACATCAAATGGAAAACACTGCAGGAGCCATTAATGGGGACTTCTTGATCATTCGCCGGATCCGCTTTCTCATAAAATGATAAGACGTTCTATAATTACCACGGATATAATTAAGTTAATGTTCTGTACAACACATTTGTAAATGCCAAATGTATTGCTTTATTGTGAGAATTTGTAAAAAAAATTTCTTCATTTCCAAAACATCTCCCAGTTACAAATGGCAGACAAAGATTAATATCGTTCTGATAGTTAACCGTTATATTATACAGCCACAGTAAAACCACAAATCACTACGTTTTCCATATGGTTTGTGTTGTCAATGGCTGCACCAAAGATCCATTCTGAATTGTCGAAACAACGTCAGAACAGAACATAACAACGCTTCTATTTTTTTTTTTTCTATCACTGTCAGTTTCTTTGACTCTGACAGTTGTTTCTTAATGGTTCTCATCCCATCTTGCCACATTCTGAGGCACCATAGGAGTCCAGCAGAGTGACTCACTACTCCCCCCTAGTGGCCACAGTTTGCAGCAACTGCCCGAGCCCGTGGCTGTGAATACGTTCGGTGCATATCCCTGCAATTCAGTACATTCACATTCTTGGCGTAGTGTCAGAATTCTTTATTCTAAATGCTCTAATGAGAATTTTAGGTCATTTCTGAATATTTTAAAGTAGAAATACTACATAAAGCTCCTTCAAGCCCCGAGGCAGAAAAATATTGTATAGTAAATATGACACCTTGTGCATGGAGCTGCAGTGTGCTCATAAATAATGACAAATACTACTTCCACACATACATAGAAGCTGTGTTTATGAGCTGGTCACACAGTGGAAATACATGTAAATTTCACAAAAGTTACATGTTGCAGTGAAGTGTCGAGGCAGCAAAATCATGTATAGCAACCTTGAGAGATACAAGAATATGGAGTCCCATGAGGGCATGTCTAATTACTAAAACATGTACTATCATTGGTAGACAACATTTATTTTTTCTATTTTTTTCCATTGCTTGACCTGCTTCTTGTTTCGATGAACATAATTTGTTTCTGTTATGCTATGCAAACACGTAATGCTGATGAGATACAAAACAAATCACACATTTTAATATAATTAGAAAAAAAAAAATATTGTTAGAACATTTTGTCCCTTCAGATTACAGATAGCCAGTTACTCCTGCTTGGTTTATTGGAGACAATACTGTGGGTGACAGGGAGTGTACATGAGCTTGAACACTGAATATATGCGTTAACATGACAACCTTTGCGGTCCAGTGAAGCAAGACTTGATGTCTCTAGATGTAAAATCCCCTCTGACCACCTCAGTTTCTCTTGAGATGTAGTTTAATGGGCTACAATTTGAATTGTGGGTCACTTGTTTTTCATTTTTCCTGTGTGTCTCAAGGCTTTGTCAAGGTTGATCCAAAACACTAACCACCAGTGGCACCGGTCACTGAAACTGCATTCCAGTGTCTGAAAATACATTTCAGAGACTTCAAAGTAAACACACTATTCTGTTAACACACAAGTGGTTACCATGCATACGGTATAGGCAGGCCCTAAATATACCCGAGGTTGACCAGGTATTTTATTGTGCTTTTCATAAATTGGCAGATGGTAGATTTAATTAAATTTTTTTCAAATCCTGAGACCTGTTTCTTTGTATCATTTGTCATCTGTGGAGAAAGATGTGCTAAAATATGTTAACACCATGATGTAATAGGGAAGTGAAGCAATTCTCTATTGAATTTGTCTGCTACAAGTTAGAAGGCTGTGTTGAATTCATTTTCCAAAAAAGACAGAATGTGATCTTAAAGAGACCTCAACATAGTCTCGACTTAGGATATTTAGATCTGATCCAAAATACAGTACGATCAATCCAATCACAAATGTATCTTTCAGTATTGCATAGAAATTACAGTGACAGGATCTCACTCTCAATTGTGTACAGTAATTGAAGATTTTAATAATCATGTGCACATATGATTCTCTCACAGAAAAGAAACACTTTGTCTTCAACAGTCCGATGTGTCTCGTACAAGTTACGCTAACTGATTTTCCAGACTCTTTATAAATAAAAGCATGACTGTAGTTGCAGCTTTCGACATGATATCTCTGTGTTGCAGTAATTTTGTGCATGTAATTGAGGACTTAGTAACTGATCAAGTGATCCGAGCAGCTGAATGAACAAATCTTTTTATTACTGTAAGTGCAGGGTTCTGGAGGAGGTGTGCTTGTGCATCTGGAACCAAGGGACTTTCCATCTTCAGACATCGCCAACCCGTGGGGCACGGTTTGTGGCTGAGGCCACCGAGTATCCAGTGACCCCAGGCGCTCCACTGCTGCTCAGCCTTCAGGCTGTCTGGAGACTCTTAATGCATGCTTGACTGTGCTCACCATATTCAAAGATGGCATATACAGCAGGTCACTAATTCAAGCTCCTTCTCACTTTTTGCTTAACCCTGTTATCCATTCATTGTGGTTCTATACCAAAGGCCAAATGTGCACTACCTTGCACGCGTACCTGCTTACTTTTTGTATCGGACTCTACATTCCCTTTTCACTCATGTACAGTGCTCTTTAGCAACACATGTTTGTTTTTTTTACATTGCAGATAAGCTTCAAACATATTAAAGGCTATTTTTATAGCCAAAATAATGCTGAGTAAAAGGAAGGTTATTTTGGATGCTCTCTGGCACCAGTATATATGTACTAGTCTCCTACTAAGTGCGAATGTCCGCGGGCAATCTCTCCATCTGGCAGTACATTACAAGCCAGACTGTCCCAGTCACTGCCCTGTCCCCGTCTCATATGCTGCAACCCAAAGACATACACAGGGCAACAACTCGCCTCTTATCCAGCACCCCCCACCCCAGTCTCAGCATCGTCCTCTGTCCTTTGGGCCCTCCAGGCTCTTTGATAGTCTCACAGGCGACATATGTGAGTCTGATTAGCATATGGCTGTGGGTTACTGCATTCCAGAGCCCACAGCAGGATATGGTAGAGCCGGCTGCAGGGGGAAGTGTAATTGATTCAGAGAACTCCTTCCCTAAAGCATGGTCCTAACAGAGGCCACTAAAAGAGTCTGGATAACTGAATTCGACTTTTTGCTCCTCATATTGTTACAACATTATGACAAGTGAGAGCTGGTTTCTTTTGTCCAAAATTGTATTTTACATGTTTGTTGGTTTATTTTTATATCTGTTGACTTGTTTGTGTTGGCCATGTTACCCTCACATAATATTTTAAAGTGAAGCAAATATCTTTCATATGATCAAGGCTTTTTAAAAAAAAATGTTATTAGCATCTAACACCGACTGAGCTGTAACTTAGTACGATGGGATTTTAAAAGATGTGATCTGACCAATCGTACTAGCAAAACCAAACCAGTTAGTTTAGATACTTAACAAGATGAAACACTTAGTTGAGATAAACACCAAAGTTAATCTTAAGTCTTAATTTCTTGAGGAAAAAAAGACCATATCCTTGAGAAAATTGAAGTAGCTCTTTAAACAGTCCTCAAGACAGGGAAGATAATCCTCTTTTTAAATTTTGGCTGATAAAATAATCACTGATGGGCATCAAACCCAATATTTAACTTCTAAAGGCCAGAGATATTGCATCTCCAGACAGGTTTTGCCAGCACTTATCTTTGTCAAATGCCACCTTAGATTCTTGTTAGCAGCTCTCTCTCTCATGGTCTTAACTTTTTAATCTTGGCAGAAGAAAACTCAAAATCGTTTTGTCAGATGGCGTCCCAATACTTAGTGAGTGCAAGTAAAAGGTCGCAGCAAGAGCAGCAATGCTTCTTTCACATATTCTGTCATAAGTTCCTCTGCATTCACTGACTGTATTTACATTGATTTGTGCAGTAACAGGGGCTAAGGCTAACATTTACTGTGACCTAAGTAGAAGTACATTCACAGCCACTTCTGTACTGCACCGTGTTTTGAAAAGTTACATGAATACTAAGATCTACTTAATGTAAGTGTATATTTAAAGCAGAAGCCATCACAGTTAATGCTGCCAGAAGTGTTAGAACGTGACAAACCCACAGCTCTTACGTTGAGAGATTCGTGTAAAATTGTCATCCTTCTCAGGTATTCGATCAATAAAAGCAATCTTGTTCATTTGCACAGAAGGTAGTTATTGGACTGATTGTGTGGATAATGTGATGTGCTCATTGTCAAACAGAGTTGTACCAATGTGTCGCTCCTCATTGAATATGTTGTATGAGGTCTTTTATTGCAAAGCTGACATCGTCAAAGCAATGTGCCTTTATCTCGTGGGAGGCTTACAGGGCCAGGGCATGATTGTCTCTCTGAATTAATGGCCCTCTGTTGGAGTGAAAACTAGAACAGCAGCATAATTAAAATCCGCTCTATATCTTGCAATAGCTCCCTCGCTTTACCAGGTGAGCAACACTTCGCCTCCCATTGCCCTGGGTGTCTTTGTACTGCTTGGGTGGGTTTTAGTTGATATCGAATCAATTTGTGTGTATCAACAAAATAAATGAGTTAATTAGGGTAAAATAAATGAACAGATGCCAAGTATTAGCGTCGCTTTCATCTTAAAATTAATCATAAAGTACACTTATATCACCAGTTTGTCGTTTATGCTGAGGAACATATAAATAATTTGCTTAAAGTCCCCTCAGCATAAACATCTATACAACATAATGCACTTTAGTATTGTCTTTTTTATGTACCACTATATTCACTTGAATTTCTTGCACAGTTTTGTTACTTAGTTTAATTAGTTCTGAGAATATGTCCATTCATCGGCAGCTCATGATGCTTCCAGATAAAAATACACATATATGCTCCTTTCATGTATGTAAAATGCGCTATATATATAAACTTGCTTTGCCATATAACAAGGTCATCTTTAATGATTGTCTTCCCTGCATATAAAAATGCAGATGCACCATGTGTTGCATGTTGCAGGAGCAAACGGTACCCTGGTAAAATAAGGCATGTATATGTTGCATATGTATGTTGTTGTCCAGCTGTGAGGGATTTGTGGACGATAACGAATCCGCCCCCGACTTCCTGCATTTTCCATTGTCTTCTGTTTTTGTAAAGCTCAGAGTCTCTTTGGTAATATTTTGTAAGTTCTGCTTCTGTTTTTACCCTTTCTCTCTAGCCTTTGTTTCTATCCTTTAATTATTCATTAAAATGTCAGTCAGTCACTCATAGCTGTTAGACATCTGTTAAAAAGAAGTGACATTCAGCGGAGGACAACAACGCAATGACAGAAATCAATATTCTAATATTGTCAAAAGATGTTGCAGGGATGATTGCATTTTCTAGACTGGGGCAGCAGCATCTCTTATTTGTGCGTACAAAAATTAATCCGGAATATATCAATCTATCTATATATATATATCTCTCTGTCAGTTGTATTTTTTTGTCTCAATGTGTCTTCACAGTTGTTTTCCAACTATTTGTACTGACATCAAAGAGAGTTTTGGGGTTTTTTTTAGCTTGACAACCAGTGAACTCTGTTGTGGTAAAAGGTGAACAGAAAACCCCAGAGCCCCGAAAGGCCAGGTGATGGAGCAGGTCAACGCTGTTAATTACTTGGGAATAGAGAAAGGCTGCCTTCTGTCTTTCTCCAAAAATGCTGACAGAGTGTGCAAGAGGCCCCAGCAGAGCCTGTTAGTAGAGAGATTTAAAGCTTCGTTCATGATTGCCGTATAGACCCTTCTTCTGCCAGAGTCCATATGGTCCAGATTTCAATTGCAATTCATGCGTTGGACTCCGCATGGTCCGTGTTGAACTGCAGACCAGTATTGAGAAGGACATTTTCACAGCTGTCTCTGAGTCTATTTTATGGTCAATGTCAGCTTTCTATCAAAAGCGAAATAAAACTCTTCTAGGTCATCAACCATGCAAGTAAAATACTATAACAAAAGCACTAGAGGCTGTTGGCTGGTGTCTATCAGGGGAGAAATCAGTCTTGTTAAAGGAGAAGACTTCTCTCTCGACTCTATCAGCTATTTTAAGAATTCCCATTAGATCACAGTTGTAAAGTCCCGATGGCAAAACAAACAGATGCTCATGACGCAATGCAAACCTTATTTCTTAATGTAATGAGCATCATAAATATACAGTGAAAGCTATTTGCATATTACACATTACACATACACTAAACCTGCCATATTTTCTCTGCCATATTGACACTTAGGATTTTTTTTCTAGTGGGATTTGCTTTCTGTTTGTGCTTTACTTGTTTGTTAAGATGTACAAATTACAAATACAAACATTATATTGACAATCATTTCTCATGGGGTTATAATGCTCTCTAGGTCTTGTCTTTTTCCAAAATATCTTTTCATTAACATATAATTAACAATCCTAAGTACTATCACTTAAATAGTAATGATAATAATAATAATATCTATCTATCAATCCAGATGGTATAAAGTGCTTCACAACATAAAAGGAACAATCACACAAAAGAACAAATAGAAACTAATAGAAGCATTCAAATGTTAAATGAATACACAGTTAAAATGTAAAAAATACACAGTACATGCATACAAACACACACACACGAAGATTTTCAAGGGCAGGGAATAAAAGTGAGTTTTTAAATGAGACTTAAAAATAGAAACTGAATGAGCTGACCTAATGTTTTGAGACAAGCTGTTCCAAATAATATGCATACATTTTATCCATGCAGTTTTTGGCATTTATGTTGATTTATTTCATCCTGCCTTTACTTCCAGTGTCCAGAATCCCTATTTAAAATAATCAAATTATTCATTTCAATCAATACTGATGCATGTATACTTTCCTAATATCCAAATCATTTGTTATTTCAGTATAACACAGCATGGCATAGCCCCAGCGATTAATACAGCATTTGGTACAATTTCACTCGCTTACGGTTGTTTACAATGTATTAAATAAAATAAATGACATGTCAAATAGATTTGTGCTTTTTTTGACATAGCAAACATGCATCATTTAGCCCAATATATTCTATGTGCCAGTACCTGTGGTCAGCCTACTCTGTTTACTTCACATGTCAGTGAATCTCCAGGTGGATGCTTTTGCTCCCATGGCTTTTGCACATGTTCTGCCCCCTCTGGCAGAGCGTAAGGTCATTAGACCTAGATGGCAGCGTTGCAGAAAAAGCAGCCGTCAAACTGCCACTCTGCCTAGGCTTTCTATTTTTCCCCTTTCTCTCATCCTTTCTGTTTCTTTCGCCCTCTCCCAGACCATCAACTCCCCTCCCTCCACCCTCTGTCTTCTACATATCTCTGTCATCACCTATATGTTCCATGGCTGGATCATGTCCAATACCCACCCAGACGTCCCTGTGGACCAAAGGTTTTCTCCCTTTCCAGCAATGACCTTGCTCTATGTGGCTAGTCAGTGGTGGTTTGCGGTACTGCTGATACCAAAGAAGAGGGCCCAATGGCGCATAAGGAATAAATGATTAATTTGCCTCTTTTCCTGGTGGGTGAACAATTGACATCCCATGAGAACACTGTAGATAATGGTGCGAAATTGACATCATTTCAATTTCAAATGATTCAAAAAGTAACATTACAAATACAGCCATATTTATCACTGGAAGAGTGTAAAAACATTAGTGATGGACATTAGAGTCGGGTTTAAAGTATTAGGTGAAGACAGAACTTAATGGGCAAATGGCATGTGAATGCACATGACTGCAGATCCAGTCTGTTACTGTTTACATATGAATGATTCATTGAGTTGTGACTGAACACTAAGGGTCAGTTTATTGATTTCACATTTTGTTGGAACAGGACCATGTTCATGTCAGGAACATCCAGCCATCCATGCATTTGCTAAACCGCTTATCATGTTCAGGGTCACAGGGGGCTGCTGCCTATCCCAGTGTTTAAAGGGTAAGAAGTGGACTCTGGACTGACTCTGGGCTAATGTAGACAGAGAACCACATCCATACACATACATACTGTATGCAATTTATAGATTTTTTTTAGTCTCTTGGCTGTATATCTTGGTATCGCATGGGAGGTAACGGGAGTACGTGGAAGAAACCAACACACATACTCTCATGTATGTTCACTTTGTAGCCATTCTGGAGCTTCAAAGGCTATCTTGTCATGACAGACCTTAATTCACTTCCTGATTGCTTTAGTCAGAGCCAATATTTGTGTGATATATCTTAATGTGAAATGCGTCTTGCTCCCATGTGAACATTTACCCATTTACGAGACTGCACAGATTTCACTGAAATGTGATCCACATGAAAGGAATGAAAAAAAAAAAAGTAGTATACTGTTGGGTATCTGTGCTTTTATTCAACAACTGAGCAATAGAGACTAAGAATCATGGCCTAAACAGTATGTAAGTGACCTTGAAATCTCCACATTAAAGAGTGTGAAGTTAAATTATAGATACTCAGTTTTAAGGAGTTGTTTTCTTGCTGCTACTGCTGCACCACCACATGCAGGATTTAGAACAGAGCCTCTCGGCGATACCTCTCAAAATTTTAATGTTGAATACAAGCATCTAACAAGTACATTGAAACAACGCTGAATCCATAAAATAGCCCTTTAAGTCTGGTACCACATCCCCCAACCCCCCGTCCCCTCAATTTTTCATTTGGCCTCCATCAATTAAGTGCAAACAGCATTAACTGTATTGCTACTTAATTAGATTATTTATGGTTAGTTCCTCTTTGCATTCAAGAACAAGCTAATGATAAATTGCCCAAATATTACAGCTGTGTAAAAACCAATAATAATGTCCTAATGTTGTTGATGAATCATTGCTCCTACACTTAACATGTTCTATAAGGTTTAGATGAAAGCACTTCCTTGGCTGAATGCAAGAAAATGCATGTGGCTCTACCACCAGCAACATCCTATCAAAGTTAATCCCTGCAGTAAAGGAGATTAGAAAACTGGCACTGCACTGTCTCTATGGTTACACTCCCAAATTGACTGTATGGGCGAAAAGAGCAGCGCTTGTTGATTTGTGGAGTTATTTTCTCTGAGAAGCATCTGCAAGGTCAACTACTGTCAAAACATTATGTCAGACAGTGATACAGCTAGGACGCACGAGAGCGAGTGTAACCGTTATCAAAGGTCTCCTGAATGATGACTCTGATCCATCACCATAATGCTAATCAGGCTTGTCCCCATGGCAAAAGGAGCGCCAAGCCACATCACTTGAAAAGCTTCATTTGTGCCAGAAAGCTCTTTAGGCTCAATTCCCCATGAATTATGGCATGATTTGGAATATCTTAGCTCCTCGAGCTTTTCGATGATTTAAAAATCCATGAGGAATGTTATATAGTTACACAATTCCCAGGCAGACATTTGTCTTGTTGATAAATTTTTGACCAAGGTCTGAGGAGGAGACATTGATAGCAATATTCAGCTAATATAACTGATGTACATGGGGAGTCAGTGTTCCATGTCAGCAGCATGCAAACCATTTATCTCTCTTACGCTGTGCATGGCATCTCTTTTGGGTAAGCAGTCATTTATACCACCGGCTATGACAGGCAGAAAATACCTCACATGTTTTCAAAGGCGATACGAGAAGGGCTTGTCTAAACATCCCTGTCCTCCATCTGTCTCCATTGGCCTTTCGATATGCACACTTGAATCTCTTCATCCGAGGTTTTCTGGCATCAGCATCCTGTGGATGGTCCTGTAGGAAGACAAGGAGAGAGCACTACACTTCGTCCCACCACTCAAATGAATGTGGTCGGGGGGTGGGGGGGTGCACAATGGAACTGAATGATAGCATTTAGAAGTAATGCATCACTGCATTATAAGAAGCCCCACTCACAGGAAAGCTATGTCACTCAGCTAAGGTTGTCATAGTTGAAATATTAATGATGAGTATACGACTGACACAGAAATCAATGGAAAGACAAAATGAACACATTTTTTTCATTGAAAAACGAATGATTAAAAAGAGTATGCTTTATTTATGTCAAGTAAAATAAAGTAAAATAACAAATAAAATACAGGTTACGTTAAGTGTCACGGATGGCGATGGATATAAACCCAACTGAACTCACACATGGCATTTTAGTGTGACGCCACTTTGCTTCATGAAAACTGGTTCTTTGAAGTGATTTTCAACCACTTCAATTAATGTGCTTTTCTTTAGCCCTGTTGGAAACATGTACAGTAAGTACACGACCCAACAACATATATAACATGGGCCTAGACATTTTTAGTCATTTTGATATTTTAATAATAACAATTTTGCATATCATAACGTAAAAGCATTTAAAGTTATTTTCTTACGTATAATTATAGGAGTACCTGTGACCTGTTGTTATTCACCAGTAGTCATTTGGTTTTAGTTTGTGTATCTCTGTAGGAGAGAGAGGCATACCATTGCTGAGTAAATGAATTAGACTACGACAAGCTGGAAAATTGACCAATAACAAACAATGACAATAGTGCATTAATCCAGAGCCTCGGGCATGTCTGATGTAGGCCTGCCTCCCAGTAGAAATGGGGTTTGAATGTGTGGGAGAAAAACTGGCTCAATTGTCAGAGAGGCTAAGTGCAAAGGCAACACAGTTAGTCATCGATTGCAAGCGATAAGGTGGTAGGTCACATGCTATTTCCTGCGGGAGCTTGTGTGTCTTCTAGTGTTTGCTTGTGTGAGCATGGGTATGTGTGCGTTAATGGAAATATGCTTGAGGGTCTCACACAAAGTTAGAAAGGATGCAATCCTCCTTACTTGTGGAGGGCACAATAGTAGCTGAAGTACAACAGAACCGTTTGATTTAAACATGCTTTTGCACTGTGGATTGTTGTTTATCTTGATTTGGCTGCTATGGATGGTTGATTTCCACTGAGGCTAGCCATCCTAAAAATAGATCCACTCCAAGTATTGTAAGGTGTTGCGGATGAAAGCATTCACCAAATGGTATAGCTCCGTTGAACTCCATTAGAGCTGGAGCTTTTCTTAATTCCTGAACTGCTCTTTTGAAATTTCAAGTACAGGACTACGTTAATTGTGTTTCAAATCAAGTCAAGCTAAGAGTAAAAGTAAACAGTATAATAGTAATTAGAAACATATCTTTTATGTTTACATGACGATAGAGAGAAAAGAGAACAGTACTGTTCTTGCACAGCATATTTTAAAATGTATTTGTCGCTTGTAAAGCTGGTGCTTAAATCCACATTTGGTCAAGTGTATGTGGATGAGACACTTTTTTTCTTATCAAATGGGGATCTTTTCGAAGTCATGTCTTTATGGTCTTTTGAGTGAAACGCACAAAAATGCGAGAGCTTACAAAGCATTGCAGTAGTTTAACTGTCAAGACAGGTATCTTTACACACAACTGTTCTACACTGCACACATCAACAGCAAAGTGCAACAAAGCCACAATTGGACAAGGCTTCACCTCCTATTGGGGTTAGAAGGGAAACAAGACCATGGCGATAAGACAGGTATCTTTGTTCATCTCAGGCCTGACAATAGAGCTGCCTGCAAATGTGACAGTCTAGTCAGTTAACATTCAAATTCAAGCCCTCATGTCCTTGCCAGTGTGGAACAAAGGAGACATAAAATTATGTTACAGTGAATCAGGTGGACACCGTATTAGTTACCCACCATACTGTATTTTCAGTGGATGCTGATCTATAGTGTACTGCAACACATCTTTTATAAATATATGACAGCGCGGAATAATAGACGTTGCTTTTCTTTCCTCGCGTTGTCAATTAAACTGTCACATTTCAGAGCTCAAGCAGTGAAATGCAAAAAAAAAACCAAAACATGAAGTGTGATTTGAATGAGGTACAGCAAGAAGCACATAATGCGCAAAAAAACACCAAAAACTCTGTATTTCTCCTTTAATAATTAAATCCGCATAAGTTTAATTAGAGCGAAATGCAGCACAGTCTGTGGAGAAATATCACTGTTATACACTGTAAATTAAATGCCCATAAATTTATAGGTTCTGGCAATAGTTGTTCTCACATTCAGTCTTTCAGTAACTATGGCAACAACACGTTTGCTGCTTGCTTTTATGAGATGGTGACCAAGGCTTCACTTTAATAACTCATATTTTCCACATTATTCCAACAGCACATTAGAACTGGCTACCAGTGCTTAAAGGTGCAGATCAATTTGACAATTTGATGAACTGCTGTGTCGGCTGTCAGAGTCTTTACTTTTATTCTGGATATTGATCACATTCATAATTAGGAGCAATTATACGCTACAGAAAACTCACACAGTGATGGACATCTGCAGAGTAAATTCTAAGATCGCCATAGGGTAAAAGACAGCCTCAGTTAAAGGTACTGTTACTAGCATGACTTGGATTACCTTGGTGGCACAAGAGCAGTCAAAGTTCTTCAGTACAAGTCCTTGAAGCTCTGCATTTGGCTTTAAAGTGGCAGGCTTTTGTAAAGATGGTCATATTTTTCTTTAGAAACTGCTGCACTTCCATTTCATTCATTTATTGGATAATTACTTACACCTCATAGCAAGAGACACTGCTTTAGAATCCTGTATTACCACCTCTGTTATGTTTTTTATACTGGGGTTTTAAAAGTGAACCTTCACAGACCTTATGAGTACTGTGTAAAAAAAAAAAAAAAGATATATAAGCCTAAATTAACTCAGTTTCACCATGACAAGTGACATACATATGCGAGTAGGATAAATTGCACCGCGATCTTGCATAAATTACCGGGCGTCACCTGAATCATTATTAATTGTTAAGAAATTGCTTGTGATCCATCTTATATGACTAAAATACAGTCCAGAACAAAAACTGAATGTTAAACTCTTTCACGACTGAAACGTTTAAAATAATTTTCGCTGCATATTGAAGTACGCTAAAGCTACAGCTATCATGGGTCACCCGTTTATGAAACCACAATACTTCAAAGTATAAAACACCCTTGGGAAGCATCTACATGAGCACTGTCTGATCTAGAAATGAGTAGAAAGCTGTGGCAGTAGCCACATAAATTTCAACAGGTAACGGCAAAATTCAGGAAAGCGAGAGCTAATCAGTCATGAGCTGACAGTACACGCTCTCCTCTGTTTCACAAATCTTGAAGAATTTACATAGTAACGGGGTTTACACATGTCCTTAGATGGTCTACAGCAACAATGCAGGCTGATTTCAATTTCTGATTAGCCACTGTACCATTATTTGTGCATCAGATAATTTGGAACGTGCTCTTTAAAGGTATGCAAGTCTGCAGAGCAGCGATAGCTATAATAGTTACCATCATGAAAATATATCAAATTACATTTATCCACCAGGGGATTTACTAAAGGTGACTGATTATGAGTAATGATTGTGTAATTCAAGTTACACAGTGGCTTAGTAATAATGGCTTTGCTGTGTACATTGCTGATATGAAGTTTTAGTCTTGCAAATGGGTAAATGTAATTATTCCTCCCATTCTTTACACTGTAGTAGGAATCTCCCAGTTATTCTCACTGACAGAAATTTACTAGAGGTCTGTGGGGCTCAGGAGGTAGAGCGCGTCGTCCACAAATCTTAAGCCCTTATTTGGGCAAGACGCTGAACCCCAACCATATATGAGGTTGTTTTCATGAACTGGTGAATGTGACACACTGTAAGGCACTTTCGGTGAAATATTAAGGTAGAAAAGCACTTTATAAATGCAGTCCTTTTACCATTAACTAGGAAAAATGATCAGAGAAAACTAACATTGAAAGCTTTTGACCCAACCTTGTAATATTTGCTTTTATGGGTCAGAGAAGTACTGAAAGCTAGACATCACGTTCTATGGGTTTGGTATTTTCTAAATTTCTAAGCAAAATAGATGAAAATGGTAGATGAAGAAAACCTGGGAGGTGAACAGTACATTCGTGTGCATCAAGCACAGGAGGTCTGTTGCTCTACATTAGGGTGGTGTTTTTAATTTGTCTTTACATCCAGGGTATATTCGTGCACAGTGTTTACCTCATCCCTTGTAAGAAAGTTTGACAAATTGGCTGGAGTTCGCCTGCCAACAGTGCTAAGATCAGCCAATTCTTTCAGCAGCCGGAAATGATGACAAGACAAAAATGTAAGTGAACAATCTGTTCCTCTGGCTGATTATAAAGCTACCTACTGAGAGCAAATAGGTGCCACAGTCCACCTCATGTCCTAAAATATGCATATTAAAACTCTCTTTCAGTGTCTTAATATTAATTTGACACTAACAGTTTTGGGGTAGGATTGTTCTCTTTCTGCTTAATGTTTTGTTGAACATGTTGAAGAGTCACATTACCAGAGAGGTTAAGACTGTGGACATACTTTATTTCAGTTCAAATATGAGGCATGTAGGCATCTTTTGCTACAGACACTTGTCTGCTATAGGCATGAGGCGTGTGTGTTGCTGCCGTGTTATTTCTATTTTTTTGAAAAACCCACAGACATTGAGGCAGGCATTGACAAGTCTCGAAGGGCAGCACAGTAAGAGCTATATTTGTTGATCTGTCAGTGGGTCAGTGGTTAGTCGCCTCACGGCAGCAAGGTCCCGAGGTCGATGTCTGGTCTGAGCAAGGCCTTTCTGTGTGACGTTTGAATGTTCTCCCCGTGTTTGTGCCTTCGTGTGGGTTTCTTTGTGTGTCAGGTCCTCTGGTTTCCCTTGCTACCAAAACCATATTTGCTAATTCTCCTATCAGTGACCCTGACCGATCTATCGACGTACATATCTATCTATATATAAAATCTGCAGAGCTACCTGACAGGCTGGTCTGGCTGCAAACCAAATTGTTCTTAGGCCCTGACAATGTATGGCCTCATATTTCTGATGATGATGGCACGGACCGTGCTCTGTTTAGAAGGTCACTGGTTTGTTTCCCTCCTCAGCCAACCTTGAACGAGAAATGAGTCAGTGATATGCAGACAACACAAGTTTCTATGGCTGTGGATAGATATGTTTGCTATATACAATACAGTGCGATAAATATTACGTTACTGTACTTTGTATTATTAATATATTGAAAGCTGTAATGAAGCCCTGACATAATCTAAAAATGTGTATACAATATAACTGGATATTATATTATATTATAAC
This sequence comes from Coranthus polyacanthus, assembly GCA_037367275.1. NCBI lineage: Eukaryota > Metazoa > Chordata > Actinopteri > Kurtiformes > Apogonidae > Coranthus > Coranthus polyacanthus. The sequence goes on along the minus strand of JAPQRN010000022.1, from coordinate 17,910,910 downwards.
ACTGAATATCCTGGAACGAGGCAGAGAAGTGACTTATATAGAATTAAATGCATGAAAGCACTGTGCTCATGATGACATGTAACAAATTAACAAAACATCATTAACAATGAAGATGTATGTGCTGGGTTTTGGCTTAAAGCCAACAATTAAAATGGGAAATGAGAAACCTTCGAGTTAAAAGTTTACATAAATATCATTGTGCTGCTGTTTAGGTATTTTAAATGTGAATCACTTATCACTAAAGCCTCTTACAAGACCTGTGGCAAGATCCTTCTTCATTAGGTGCAAAGGTGGCATTTAGTAAATTAAATCAAGGAAAATAAAGGCTCCTGGCCTAATATTTATCACTCTGTAAAACAAGTCCAACAAACTGAATATTCAGTGCCCCCGAAAAAACATGCTAGTCATTCTTTTCCCACTGAGCAAAGCAAATATTATGACATATTAGTATTATTATATACTATTTTAAGTATTAAATTATTATTTTACTAAATCCTGAACTATTTGGGTCCGAAAACACTTGCAGACCCCACACCATTTCCACTTCTCCAGATGGTGGATGAAAGCATCATCCTGTGCAATGAAATGTAATGCAATTACACCAAAGCTCTCATAGAGCTCTGCTTCTTTTGTTTTGTGATTCAATTTAGTTTTGCATGTGGAACAAGCTAGCAGAGATGGATTGTTCAGCCTCTGGCAAAAATACAACAGAAAAGATGAAGGAAAACCTGATTATGTTTTAGGTTTTTCTGTGTTGACAAGATCTGTTCTCACAGGTGCTGGTTTGTGTTTTTCATTCTGATGTAAAGGTTCAGGTAGCAGTGAGTGAAGTCCTTTCAACTGAGAGACTCTTCCTATGAAATGTTATTATTTTGTCTTTTTATTCATTCTAATTTGTTCATTTATTGAAGTGACTTGACAGCAGTGTTTGGGCTCATGCAGCCGATGCGATCGTAAAGTCAAACACTATAAAACCAGAGCGTCCTCCTGTCTTAAGTATTCAACCATTGTTGTTTTTCTTGTTGGGCTGGTCTCAGCCTTCCAACACAGGGACCGATTTGTGATCTTTAAGATTTCTTCTGGACTGGAAAAAAAAATTGAAGAATGAATCAATAGGTCTTTTAGAAGAGGAGGCGTTTTAAGACAGCAGTATGTAATTCAGCCTCCGCAATGAGTGATTTTTTATTTCTGAAAATCACAATCTTATCATCGTTGTTGTGCATTAATGTTTCTCTTGCCCTTGTTCGTTATGGAAGAAATAAAAGGTTGCTGTTATCTCTGTTTAAGTTGTGTTAAAATGTGACACTTTCTTCATTATTTTGCTGTTTTGAGAGAATTTGGCATTTCCATGCAGACCTCAGCTACACTCGTTGTTTGTTTGATAATTGCTAAAAAGCTCATGATTCACCAGCCTACAACTTGAGGTCAATTCCAAATCGCTACCACCACTAGTACTACTGCGCTAATGATTTATTTCGAAGCAAATAAACAAGATTACGACTAAAAATAAACTGCTTTTCAAAGTTAACGACCAGTTTTTTTTGTTTTTCCCTGGGCCACCTATTCGTCACTCAGTCTGCCTTTGGAGATGTCAAACAAAGACGTGACTTTTTACCACTAACGTCTTCCCGCCGCCTGCAAGTTAGTGGTTTCACACTTTAGACATTTAGTAGGAAGTCTTCTGAAGAGTTCCTATTCATGTTCTTTGCAGACGCATTTCCTGAGGAACCTTTCAGTCCCTGGAGGGAACGTCACGCAGTCCTAAAAAAAAAAAAAAAAAAAAAAAAATGTGTTCTCAAATTATCAACTGTTCTTTTGAATTCGAGTTTGCTTCCTGAGATAAAGCAGTTCTGTTCAGATAGTCTCCCTCAGCAGGAAACATAAAACACAGTTATTTGGGGGAGGAGGGTAGCCTCGCGATTCATATGAGGCAAACCTTTTACTGACACACTTGGTATTTCTCATCTCGTTATTGGGGCTGATTATAATTCATAGGCTATATTAAATGTCAGAGAAAGGCCAGGGATTGTTATGCAAATGTTAAGCATAGAATGTGTTCTTTCATTCGGATTTTTTTTTTTTTCTTTCTTTCCTCCAGTTAGTTGAAAAAAAGAAGCAGATACCAGTGACAATGGAATGGTTTCTTAAAAAACACAGAGACTTAAATTCAAATCATATTGATATGACAGTGTGTCACATCACATTTAGCATCAATTAAAGAATCGGTTTGTAAGAATGGAACAGATAAGAGGAAACCAAGCGCTTGGCTTTCAACAAAATGCAAAGCATTATATTTTCTTATTAGTCAAATACTGCATTGTCCTTAACATACAAATTCAATCACGATGTAACCTCATCCAATAGATCATGACAAGAAAAGAAAAGAATAGACACATTTTTTGAAAGTTCTAACTTGCAGATTGTGCAGGGACAGTTGATCTGGAAACCTGCTGTCAAAACTAAATACACACTTGCACTGAAATTCAGAACAAGAACAGATTTTAATGCTTTTTATAAAGCTGATAAAGAGGTAGTCATATTGCCTGAATACGTCTAGTCATACTCAGAGCCGAGACAAACTAAATGGATTTACAGTGGCAATTATACTCTATTCCAAAACCATTTCAACTCACTGTGAGAGGAGATTTCTATTTTGGCGAATGACTATAAAGGTGAGTGCAGCAAAAGTCAATTAATTGCCATAACTGCTTACATTTGGACAAACCAATTCTGAGACAGGGATTCTTATTGAAACAGGTATTATGTGATGTGAGATGATGTGCAACCACATAAATAATACGCTTGTGGAAGAAATTATGACGAGCAATCTGCGGAGGATCTGGAGCTTGATTAAAAGCAAGGCCGAGGGCTACTTCATTGGCCTTTAATTCCAACGGCAGCCTCATTACCCTCAAGGAGGCGGCAAGCAGTCACACAGGTTTACAAGCACTGTATGGCCTCCTAGGGAAGGCAGCGAAGACTGATAATACTCTTTTGGTATGTTTCCTTGGCACTTTCTCTGCATCATTATGCAAGCTTAATAGAACCCCGATGAGCAATGAGTGCTTTGGTGGGTTTCCATTCAGTTAAGCCACTGTAAAGGTCTTATTTCTCCTGTTATACAAGCAGCTGCCTTGCATAATGGCTGAGGTGGGGACCAACAAAATAGCAAAATAAAGCTCATGAGAAAGAAAAAAAAAAAAAGATTTAATCATAGTGTAATTCAGCTTTGAGCTTTTGGCTGTAAAGATTGGTTAAACAAATGCAAGCATCATCTGCCACATTTAACCTGAGCCTCGCATGAGTCTGCTCTGGACTGGTGCAGAAACACGAAGAAAGACACTTTTAATGGTCATTTAAAACTATATGTGAACCTTCTGAATGTTGTGAAGAACATTTCCTCCTTTTAAAGCTGTAGTAGGCAGAGATCAGAAAAAGACAATAAAAGTCTTAAACCTAAGTCCTTCCTACCAGGCAACCGGTATATTCACTCCCTTCATGTGCAAGAAGCGTTAGTGAAGCCAGCGAGCCAGCCTCGGAGTTTTTTTTTTTGTTGTTTTTTTTTACATGAATATTACTTTTAATAGCCATGGCAGAGTCACAGGTAAGAAAAGACAAAGGGCCTCATGCAGGAACCAATATACAAACAAATTGTTTCTCATTTTTCTTCATACTATAAATTTGTTCTTATGTTGTTAGTACCCATTGGTTTCTGGGATTCACCAGAAATGTATGAAATGCACAACTGGACGGCACTCTCACTGAGATTAGAAAAAAAAAATGTATGTAGGCTTTAACCAAAATTAGCACCGCAATTCGCAGTTTACAGATACACTTTTTACTACTGACAAACCTGGGACTGTATTTACATATTTTCCATTGTTATTTATTGGTTGATTCCACAAACACTTGCTTCTGTTATTTACATGGCAGCCAGTGTCAGTATTATGCAGTAAAGACATTCACAGGTCACTTGGGTTACTCATTTATCACATGAAAAAATACGACAATCAAATATTGAGAAGGTATGTCTTCAAACATTAAGTAGTCCACCCTCTTTGGGCATCCAGCACGTGACTGATCCCAAGTCAGTAGTTTTGGGGGATTACCGCTTCAGTTGAGGATTCGCAGATGTCATGGTCGACAGTTCACTTTCGTTGTCCTTGGCCTTGTGAATGAACAATGAATGGAGTGTTAGAATTTTCAATTCAGTTGTGGAGTTTGGACTATAATACCTCTCACATGGATAATAGGACAGCCTCACACATAAATAATAAGAAAGCAGTGCCCTGAATGGAGTATCATGGACTGACAATAATTTATTTAACATAAAACCCTGTGCTGGTCTTTTGTTGGTTGACTGCCTCTCTTTTGCCTCTTTTTCTTCGTGGTGCCACGAGTGGTATGAGTTTCAAAAGAAACTGGAGAAACTATAACAAAATAGAGTCTAGATTATCTCAGGGGGGGAAATGCGTTTGCCCCATGGGAGAAGAAACAATACTGAACGGGGCTGATCGATGCCAAACAAAAAATGAGAAAAACCTGCCTTGTCATTGCCACTAAGGCCATTTATTTTCTCTGGTATAGTGCAGTTCATATGACAACCAGGATGTTTGAAATGTATGACAAACTTATTAAGATTACTCCATAGTCTCCTATAGGCCTTTTAGTTATTCATTTTAATCATCGTAATATATATATAGTATCTCGACGTGCAGAACAGCCAATAGCAACGCACTCTCCCTGAAAAGTCCAGTGATTGAGTCTCACCTGATTGGTTAGATTAGTAGTCGGCCGTAGTCTAGTTTCCTTGAATTACAATAATGGAATTTTTTGCCATAATTGACTGCCTACCTGAGATTTAACTGTATTTTTGCCAGTGAACTGAAAAAGGAACTAAAGCACAACATTTTAATTATGATGGTTATTTTAAAGTCCAGTAAATAAAAAGTGTACAAACAACACAAAATGAAAGAAAGATGTTTTTCCAACGACAAACTGAAACTGATCAGTCATACTGTACTTGTGCATTTTAATTTTTTATGTAAGAGGCCAAATATTATTTACTTGTAATTTGTATTCTTTAAACAATGGGGTACAAAACAGTAATCATGAAGCTGTCTTAGCTTTAAATTACTGTTTGATTTGTGATGATGATGGCAATTAGCAAACAGCACAGATGCTGAAATGTGTACGCGATGCCCAAATTCAAAAGCATTATCAAACTCATTCTCAACCAGATGTCACCTCCTTCGAGCTGGTGTATTTTCTTAGACCGGAGAAGCGCTTGATTACTGCTCGGTAACCGGAATTACATAAATGCACTTAGCTTGACCTGCAATATGCAATTTAAGGGGACTTGAATGAACCAATGACATTTGTTTAATCAATAAATGATTCATAGATTTTAAGTAGAAACATCTAGCCTCAAAAGAAGACTTGTTCACATTCATATACAAAGATCCAGGCCTTATTTCATAACAGCACTTATGCTTTAAGCAATACAATTATATTTTGCCTAACAAGCTCTATGATCAACTTAATGGTGTGTAACATCAGTAATAGTTGCAGTTCCTTATCCAGTCTCGTCAGTATTTAGTCGTCTGCCGTTACCATCTGCCGTGCTTTGTATGTTTTGCAGAGACAACAATAAACGATAAGAAACCTTTGCTGGATGCAAGAATCTCAAACGTAAATTTACACCAGCCAGTGGTTAACGATCTGTAAAAGCTAGCAACAGATATGCATACCTATTTTGAATTCACCGAGAGCTAAAGTAACTGAAACAACAACGTAGACCCTGATATTTGTATGACATACGATCAAACTGCGCAACCCAAAGCTCTTCCAGAGTTTAACGCAGCTTTAATTTTGGAAACGTCACCTGTAAGGAGGTACATGAAATATGAGGTACATGAAAAAAGAACAATTCTCCTGAACGGATGATAATTGACACAAATAAAATACTTACTTTTTAGCTTCTTTTGTATATGTATGTATATGCTGCGCACGTGCTTGGTCAAGATGTTTTCCTAAGTTTGCACGTTTTCTTAAACTGCACTTCAACGAGCCCTTGAAGCCACTGTAAAAAGGAGTCCTGAGGATCTGATATTAATTATCAAGACCCTAATTTGGATTGCGAGAGCTGAATTTCAGTTGAATGTGGAAATATATAGAGTTGAATTTTGAGAGAGGCTGAAGTGCAGTTTCAGAGCAACTGAGTTCAATTTCAATATTAAAATATTACATTCACTTTCAAGTTTATTGGAATTCACCTGCAAACTAATAAATTCACTTTCATTTTATCCTCTTTAAATTCAAAACGTGTTCAAATAAAAAAAAAAAAAAAAATCATCCAATTATTCAAGTTGAAATATTCTAATTTGAATATACATGATTCAAATTCAATTTCTAGTAACAATTTTGTCCCATACTGGAGGGCAGTGAACATTCAGAGAGAGGACTTACTTCCACGTTCAGGCTGGTGTGGTATCATAAGTCAGCATGTGTCGAGCCACCGAGTACAGCGGTAGAGTTACGACTGAGGAAATCTGAACGGTGATTGGTAATTACAGCTATCAATCACGTATTTAACCCCTTACCTGTCTGAAAACACCTGTGATTAGCCAGTGTCACGGGGTGGATCGTGGGGTAGATTTTCTACAGGGTCCACAGAAGTTGGTGGAGTTCTCGTTCCCTCTCAGGCCACTTGAATTACAATATGCTGAAAGGTAATTCTGGAATTTTTGGCCGTTGAAGCCAAAGGAAAGACAAAAGCACTTCAGCTTTAACGTGACAAACTCATCAATCACCCAAATGGAGGGGATGAATTCACAGGACGATTGTCTAGCGCTTGGAATGAGTTCATGCCCTTTTGTAATTTTGTTGAAATGACCATTTAATATTATGCTTGCATATGAGCCTTTATTCGTCATTACCCTCTAAGCAAATGTCTTGAAATTACTATGACGTGAGCTGGTGAACCTCGGCGCAACAGATGGGATTAAACGGGTTAACCCTCAATCAGTCACTAACTATAGAGCACATAATAGCAAAGCCATTACTAATTGATGAGAACATGAAGGATTGGACTACATCAGACACATACTGTCATTTTTCTCTCCTTGGAGCAGCAGGCGAATACCCTGTGGGAGGGCTGTCCCATCATGCCTGTAGAAATTACCAGTCTGTCTGCACGTGTGCCGTGTTTCAATGTGGCCTTGTACTTTATTTGCCCGCAAGCGATGTTGTCTGCATGCAAGAGTCAACATAACATGAGAAAGCAATTTGATGGCATTTAAAAACCAGCCAGTTGAAACTAAGTTGCAGTTATAACTACTTACTGCTTAAACCTTTCAATACCCCTTTGAACCCCATGTGTTGCGTCACGTTGTAGTTTCATTTGGGCTCTCTCCTCAGAGTACCTCATGCTCTCAAATGATTACGTGATGTCTTCTTCCGTCCGGATGGTTGGCATCCAAGTAGTTTAACCCTCAGGTGTTCTTGCGACGCTTTCAGCGACCCTATTTTTGCTCTCATTTCTCATTCTCAGTTTTTTTCAACAGTTTTTTTTTAGATGATGATATCCGGCAAAGACTGTCATTTTTTAAAGGATTTTTACAATTTCAGCATCAACACTGAAGAAAAAAAAAAAAAATTCCACTGTCTAGACCAAAGCCTCACATTCTTCTTCCTGGAGCCCTTTTTGGCCCCATTGACTATCATTGATATTTTTAAGTATGATCCAGTGACCTAAAAGGGCCTTAAGAGGAAATGTGTGATTTTTTTATAGGGTGTCCTGAGGGTTAAATTCAGCATTTTATCATTCCTCAGCATCAAAAAGTAGGATAAGCTGAAAATCATGGTAACAAAATAAATCCTGTTATTGTGATATTATCTGAAATGTAAAATGCACTTAGTGATACTGAGGTAGTGTCAAGATGATTACAACCTTTTTAAGAATGGATTGTAAAATCACAGCTCTTAAAGTGTGCATGGTACGAAATGATTCCGTGATTGGGCCATTCAATCACACTGCTTCCTCCTCAACTATTGATAAGATAGCTGGTCTTTAAAACAGCGGCATTAAAACATTCAGAGACGATTACACTGGGTGAATTTAACTTCATTGAATTTAACTGAAACAAATCACAAACGCTAGTCATTTGAGCTTGGTTTGAGCGACCACTGTCAATAGCTTGTGTTAGAAAAAAATTAAAAACGATGTTCACATACGATGATTGCAGATTATGGTATAATTTTGGTGGTCATTCTTTCATTCAACCACTATATAAAGGTCATAAAGATCGTTCTCTCAGTATTAACCCTCTATGGATTCACCCAAAGACTGAAGAGGCTAAAAGCAACACTGGAGTCCCATGGATCACGTTACTTTGAAAATTGTATTGAAAAAATGTCAAATCTGTATTTTTGTCATTTAAAATCTATTTAAAATCCATTTTCAAATGCTCATCCTTACTCTAGTGGGCGCTTAACACTGTATTGTTTTGCAATACAACCAGTGTTTGTGGTTGTTGTTGCCAGTTTGAGTTTTTAATGCAGCGATAAAGAAAGTGCGACTGAGGATCAGAGCCGTTGGAATAATGAGCAAACAGAAAACACTGAAAAATGGCAAATTAAGATGCTTCCTGTCTCCACGGTTCATTACGCGTCCTATATTTTCTCCTAACCTTTAATTTTGTTTGTAGCATTTCCATTTTGTGAAATCGGTACAACAAATCCTTGGCATAGTGAACTCAGCTGCTAAAGTTCCCTCTAAGAGACTGAGGGCTCATGCTGCTAAGTTGCTTCCAGTGTCCCTGCTAGCATAATGAGGCCTGACATTCAACACTTCTCTGACAGCTGACATGATTGCTGTGTCGCTGTGATTAGCCCTGACCTTATGTCTCCAGGACCAGAGTGGTTCTGACCCCTTGTTGCAACTGGTAATGAGTATCAGGATTTCAACTGTGACAACCAGGTGTAAAGGGTCATATTGGAGACAAACCCAACAGGACAACAACGGTCACTGTCAGGCCTACAATTTCTGGAGAAATAATGGCCTGGCCTTGGAACATGTACACATGCATTTAGATTCAGTTGGACTCCATTCATCCCTAGGGGAAATCCATGTGTCCTTCAGCTCAAGGAAAGAAAGGAAAAATATATATTTACAGAATAGTCAGTGTATCTTCAGTTTAGTCTCCAGCCTTTCTTCCATTAACTAAGGCGTTGTACAGTCTGATGGCAGTGGGGATGAAGGATCTTCTGTAACGTTCAGTCCTGCATCGTAGTGAGGTGAGTCATCCACTGCAGTTGCTTCTCTGGTTGGTCAGAACGTGGTGAAGACGATGATCCAAATTGTCCATGATGTCCTCCACCATATTCAGTGTGCATCTCTCTGCCCCAGTTCCAGAGTCCACCTTCCTCCCAGTCACTGAGTCAGCTTTTTCCAGCAGTCCAGCCGTCTGGCGTCCTTTTGTTTCATCTGCCTCCCCATCAGACCACATATAACAGCACGCTTGCCGCCACCAACTGGTAAAACACGTGCAGCTTAAGCAATGAGCTGTAGCTTTAGAGAAATACGTGAAATCATAGATTTCAAAATATTTTGAGATAGTTTTCTTTCAAAAACACTAAGATAATGGTGTAATCAGTGTCAGTGCACACATTCTATGTAAATTATAGGGCTGTGCAGCCTGGGTAAAATTGGCAATTTATGAGGTTTACATTTTCATCTCGGCTAATTAAATGGGTTTGAAGAACAGCTTTTGAAACTTGGTGTTTTTATATTGCCCTGTACTGGGACTGAAATGAATTAACTTACTTACATTTTCAAGGCATATCATGAAGATTTGCAACAATGTTTTCAGTGGTTTTAAGATTCCTGAATGATGCCTTCACATAATTGGTCTGCACACAACCCCAATCTAAACCACCGCCACTGTGAGAACACTCAAGCGTAGGGGGGTCAAATTATGCAGACGTCCTCACTCTGGACTAACTAGTTGCACCTAAAAGCAGAAAGTGCATTCAAGAGGTACTGCACAGACATTTTTTTTGTGCAAATTTGTACAAATCTGCATTGCATGGGTTGAAAACACACCACCTTCTGTTTTAAATCATCCTGAGCCTTGCAAGGTCAGTGCGGACACAGAGTCATCCATTCGGGTCTGCATCTTAAAATTTATATAAAGAAGTGAATGTTAATGAACCTCTAATCAGAAGTCCAGCCCTTGAGTGGGAGACTGTGAAACAACATCTTTTTCCCACAGAGAACTGAAGCTGTTCTATTGCTCTCTTCAAAGCCGCCAGATTCCTTTGACAAAAAAGGGAATTTCACCTTGCAGAACTACTACCATGGTTTGTTTGTTAGTTTGGATCTGAAGTAGCCTCTTAAAACACCACAGTCACACGATAACAGAAGCTGATCCTCTGAGGCCTCTGTGAGGTAAAATTGTTGTTTTTATCAACTCAGTCTAGTGGCTTTGAAGAGTGCTTCAGGGCTTCAGTTCCCAATGAAAAATATTCTAAATATAGTGTACACCTAAACTGATATCGATTTTTGCACATGGCTAAAATATGTTTTGCTGCTGCCCATGGAGTCAGGGTCAGAACAGGGATGAAGTTACACTTGAAACATTCCATCCACTCTGTTGCAAAGCCATCGCCACAGGATATGAACATTGTGGCTTAAAGACATAGTCTGGTAGTAATCATATATGAAGATTTGGAAATGGGAAAATTCCAATTAATGCCCTTTTAAGGACAAGCAGCAGCATGGGCCTGAGTGCTGTCATCATGTCTCTCATATCCCTCCCTACCTGAGACTGTGCTCCAAAGCTAGTGCTGCCAATGACCAGCCATTAGTGCTTGGCAGCAGTGCCTCCAGCATTTCAATGTAAAACTGACATTTAGAAGAGAGCAGATGATGCTATTGACACTTGGATAGGCAGTAATTAGTTCCCCCTTTAGCATTCATTGTATGAGGCATTTCATCACTAAATGTCAATTATCATGGCAGCTCGATTCAACGGGTAACCTTCAGTTATCACTGTAAGCATTAAAGGGAAGGGTGCCTTTAAGAGTAAGCTGACTTTATCCCAACTCTGACAGGTCTCTTTGACTGTACTAAGTGATATGGAATAATGTAACATTCAGATGTCCAAAGGGAACAACCTGTTCAAAGTGTTACCTATATAATGGTCTCTTCATACTCCAAAAGAAATATACCTAAAATAAGCGATTTCACGTAACAGTCAGTCATTGGTACTGAAATACCTCTCTCTCTCTTGAAATGATGAAATAATATCAGTACTTTGTAGTCATGCTATAGACTGTATAGATAGTATGTTAATTCTTATTTTGTCATGGTAGACTGTAGATGTGTCTGTGTAATTACACCAAAAAACATAATATGCCATGTGACGCACTACTTTCTCTTACTCAACAATTTTTAACTAACCCTAACTCTAACGGGAGGCTTATGGACCTGGAAAAGGATCAGTCAGAACCATTCATCCATTCATGCTGTGTACTGCTGGATGCGAGTATGTGTGTCTCACTCACACACACACACACACACACACACACACACACACACACACACACACACACACACACACACACACACACACACGGGTATCGAAGCTCAGAGAGGGATAATCTGGAATGACTCCAGGTTGCGGCTCAGTGCAGCCCTTTTGAAACACACGAACACATACACACACAGTACTTTGAATCCCCAAAGGCAGACATCCTCTGGCTTTGGTGCAGCAGAATGAACACTGGCGCCACATTAACCAACCCTCTTCAAAAAGCTCTCTGAATAACCCTGCCACTCCAGTAAAAATATCTAATCCAGGTCTCTGAGAGTTTCTGCCGCGTTCAATCTGGTATTTGTATTCTACTGCAGCCAAGGACTGAGTGTGATTTCAGCACCTTGTTACTGGAGATGAACTCTCCAAGACTGAAACAGAAGTTGGACTTCAGCTGCAGTGATGAACTGAATTAAGGTGACTTCAATCAGGTTACGTTAAACATATTCACTATAGCTGGTATTTAGCCATGTAGATAGTTCAGAATTTGTTTGCTTGGGTTCAACGCTGTAATATGTTTCATTCAAATATCTAAAACAAATTTCAAATCCAGAGAAACCATTTAATTTGGTCACATGTCAACATTGTCAGATCCCCTTTACTAATGTTGATGTTCCAGTTATTTATGGCTGCTAACCACTGCACCACCGTGCCGCCCATACATATATATATATATTAATACTGACAAGTTATATCTAATAACCACGGCTACAAACATGGATGTTGATGTGTCCTAGATACATTTTATTATATCATCATGTGAAAACATATCCTGATGCATCCAGCATCATAGAAGAGCACCTAGAGTTCTCATTATAGAATTCATCCATTGCATACATTAAACAAAAGCAAAGAGACCAGGGAGTAAATATAGTGGCGGCCACATCATCTCGGCCGAGCCCATGAATCAAAGTAATCTGAAAAATGATAACTGTGTGATGTGTGGTTAGCAGAGACGCACAATTAAAGTGGTTTAGTAAACGTAAAAGGCATAAAAAACAAGTTGTCTCTGCAGCAATTAATAGGTAATAATTTGTCCCCTGGAGATTTTTAGTGTTTATGTACATTATTTGACAGAAACAATAGGTTCATGCATTAAAGTGCTTCACTGTATTGTGAAACTGAGATTATTTGTTTATTCACCAGCTTCCACTCATGAATACTAATCGTAGGAGTTACAGTTGCTGACAAGTAGAAAAATGAACTCTGTGCTAACAATAGGCTGCAGTGTCTTATAAACAGTGTCATGACTGTTAGAATAAACTTATCATATTATTATATATTTACATGTGACTAATCATGTTAATAATCTCGTAGTAAGGTTCAGCCTGAGATTTGAGTTCCAGCCTTTGTTTTGTTTGTTTGTTTGTCCACCTTTCACATGCGGTACATGTTTCCACTCGGCTGTGAGTTACTGTATTAAGGGCCACTGTCTAATTTAATTCGTATTAAAGCAAATAACAGAGCACGATATTCATGAAATAAGAAAAAGGAAAAAAAAATGCAAAGGTTGTTCTTTATGCAGGACTCACTTAAAGTTTTGAGCCACTGACAGTAGAACTGGGTCTTAAGTTTTTCATAATCTTTTCAACATTTATGCATTTTCATTTAAAATATTCATGGAAGGGCACGGAGGGTCACATATTGCAACATTCTTGGCAGCAAAACTGAACAGTAGGAGAAAGTTTCCTCTGCGGGTAGCCCAGACTCACGAGCATCACAACACCAAACAAATACAGCATCTGGCTGACGGGCTGGAAATGACAACAGGCCTCATTCACAAACAGTGTGTGCGCATATATCTGTATGTGCAAATGTTTTCACGTATATATCTGGAATTCATTAGCATTTTCTTACCTGAACACATTTCTGACTGCCTCACACCATGCGTACATGCAAATGATGACGACCCAGCTGTGACAGAAAGCACGAACACACATCTTTTAACTAAATGGACGGCATTAAAACCACATTCATTAAAAAAAAAAAAAGCTGCAATGGATATTATTTAAAACCCTTCATTTACTAAAGCATTTGGCCAAATTTTTAAATGACCATGAAATTTGTGCCCTTTCCTTCTCTTCAATTATCATCCTAATTGAAATATTCAAGCCTAAAAAAACTAAATGTTCCTGTCAGATTACATGTGATCGATTTGCGGGCTGTGCTTTCAGGAAGCAGCTGGGAGCGAGAGCATGTCACCTCCATTCCACCGTCTTCCGAGCCTACAATTCAATTTGCTGGCATTTCTTTTTAAATTAAGATACAGCGTTAATGTTATTCTGATTGTACTCTTGCTTGTTAATTAAAAAAAAAAAAAAAAAAAAAAAAAACACACACAGGCATTTGCAAATATCATCTCAGTATGAGTTATGAAATTATTACCGTCTGGATGGCGTCACTTTCGCCCTCATTTCTTGGCAACGCACCACCTATAGAGGTTTTTTTTTTTTTTTTTCTGTATTTTCTGCCTTATTAGATAGATACACAGAGCAGAGAGAAAGGCGAGGGAGAGAGATGGCTGAGCTTCTGGTTCGCCCCCACTTATGATCGTTTTTTCCAATAATTGTAGCAAGTCTCTTTTGTTGAGCTGACAGATCAGGTGGTCCTCGTCCTCCACTAATGTGTAGCCTTTTCTGGCTTCCACCTCGGACACTATTGTTTCTTTTCCCGCAGTGATGAAATTCTTTTGCTTTGTGGGCCATGCTTCTTTCTTGAGACAGCTTCACTGCTTTCTCCGTGATGCACCTCTATAGGAAAACATATTGGGGGCATGACTCCAAATAGTTTCAATTTAGAATGATCCTGATCGCGCACGTGTCATGAATCCAACAGTAATTTTACACGTGCACTTATTTTGTGTCAACATTTCTATTCACGTTAGTGAACTGAGACTGTGAGACTTATCATGATTTGTTTAACACCTTAATATCTAATAACCTTTTTTTTTTTTACCCTGGAGTGTAACAGTCTGCTTTGTAACAGTTGCAAACGGCTCTTTTGGTACATTTTCATGAATGTTTAGGGAGATGTAAGACATAATAGAACAGCGTACACCAAAAAGTTTTACCTACTGTGTACATATTCAACAATTTACATGAACAGATTAACAAAACAAAGCATATTATCTTAAAAGAATAATATCCCGCATAACAATAATTCACAAGGGACCTGTTTAGTGTATAGTATGTGTCTAAACTCTTGGCAGCGCAGATGTATTTAGGAGTCTGTTTTCTGGCTAGAGTGAACGAAAAATAAAAGAATTCCACCCAGAAAAAAAACCCAAACAACCAAACAAACAAGCCGAAACAGTTCAAGTATTTGCTAACTATTCAACAGAGTGAATTAAAATTCAGCTACCGACAAGGCTTTGTCCCTCTCGACTGTACTAGATGAACAGAACAACCTTGGTTCAACTGAGTGAAGGTTATATCTCCAAAATAGCCATAATAACTCCACTGTGACACTGAATGCACAATGTTCCATTGTATGTGACACTGCCACTTTTCATTTAATCAGCCTCTCTATTGTGAAGCAGGTAATACCCTCAAGAGCCTCTCTGACAAAACCTTCATATTTCTGAGTAAATGAATGAAAAATTGAATCCCTACTCTGAAGACACTTGTTTTGGCATATCAGCCGCCTTTGCCCAGCGTTTTAGCTGTTCAATTCAAGGCAGGTTTTCCTTTTTTTTAGAAAATAATTTTAGAACAACATTCCGGGAAGTTGGCTATTATGAGAAGGGGAAGTAAAACCAACTGCAATTTACATTTTAACACAAATAATCCTGTTTTGGTAAAATCGTGCCAAGCTGTTCATCACTGTGTAAAACATTATAGAAATATTGAGCAGGATGTTAAAGGTGGAGGAAAGGATTGAGGAATCCCGTTGATATTTGAAATCGACAATTAAACTCACTCCTGCCTTCAGTGCACCTTCAGAAGCTCCGCCTCCTGTTGCTGATTGGCTGGAACAATGTCATGTGCTCAGTCATAGCTCAGTTTTTATTTCCCATTTAAAGCATTTGTTCACATAGTGCAGTTCCTATATCTACTAAATAACGTGTAGCGTTTGTTTTTCACATTCTGTTTCTGTTCAGGACTGGCAAAAAAGGAGACAATATTTATACTATTTAAGTCCCCACGCCATTTCCTGCCGACAGGATTGATAATGTTTTTATGTCTTATACACTGTTAGATCCAAGGCACCGTTCTAATGCTCTCCCAGCACCTGCTTTCTTGCAATGTGCTCTGTCTTCGTTTATCCTTCGCCGTGATGCCTTAACCTGGATCGTAAGCTGTCCTGAAGCCTGCTGCTTACTGGTCATTCTCCAACGCTGTTCTGGATACAGCACCGTCTTTTTTCCCCATTTGTCTGTGTTATCTGCGTGTCTTGTCCTGTCTGTGTTATGAGTGTTTATCTCATTTCTGTTTGCAGTACCATCTGCATGTTCTCTTTCACTGTTTGCCATTGTCTGTACACACAACACCTATTGCACTGTCCGTCTGTCCTGGAAGAGGGATCCCTCCTCCGTGGCTCTTCCTGAGGTTTCTACCATTGTTCCCGGCAAGGGTTTTTTGGGCAGTTTTTCCTCACTCGAACCGAGGGTCCAAGGACAGAGGGTGTTGTATATTGTACGGGCTGTAAAGGCCTTTGAGGTGATTTGCGATATTGGGCTCTATAAATAAAATTGAATTGAATTGAATTCTTTTGCATATTTTTGTGTTTCCTGTAAAAACGGGAATCTAATAAGGCTACCCCCTCCTGAATAACCCAGTCTACTGAGGAGCAACAACCTAATGATGACCCATAATTGCTAGCTAACTCATAACCAGTCGTTTTTGCTGTCACTGGGATGCGACATTGGACAAAGCATTGGATGCTAAATTAGTAAATGCCCCCAAGTGAACAATGAGTCATCATAGTTTTCAAATAAAACTAAAACTAAAACTAATAAAATACCATTAAGATAACTACAATATGAGTGTAGTACGCATGATGTACCATATTAAAACACTTGAACATTGAATTTGATTTGACGGGGGCTTTAAAATATTTTTAAAAATCAGCTTTGTAGATGTATGATGAGAAAGGCTACGCTTTCTACGTCCTTGATAAGCCTCAAGAATTCACACTGCGTTTTTTGTTATAAACACTGATTATCAAGATAACTTTTCTATGTTCACAAGATCATTTCACAGAGCACCTTTATTGTGATTAATTACATCTGATCAATAGACTGGTCTGAAAATGTTCAGATTATGCTCGGCGTGTCTCATGGTGTTTTGGTGTCTCACGGTGTAAAGCAGCAGTGTCCCAAAGCAAAATATCAAAAGCCAGAAACAAGAAAGCACATAAACAAAACAAACGTACGACAAAACAGCCAAGGACAAGGGAAGGCAGAACTAGTAACAGCAGGGCATCAGTAGCACAGCTGCAAGCAACACAACTATACAGAGGGCATAATCAGACAATGCACACAAATACAAATACAAGCAATATGAGCACCACGACACATCTGGGGAACAACAATAGACATTGTATCTTTGATTCACAGACAACAGCAGGAACAGGAGCAATCAATACACTGCTAAAAGCAAATAAAAGAAGCAGAAAAGCAACACATAGAGGGGGTTGTTAGTGTAGTTACTGAGCTGGAAAGCCAGAACAACTATGCAAAAGACCTTGAAGGCAATGAGAGAAGAAATTGCCCAGGTTTATAGCCAAGCCGGTATGAGCTTCATGATTTTATCCCCTTTGCTCTTCTGGCCGGATAATCTTAACATAATATGTTGCTTGGTTATGTTGAGCAATATGTGCAAGGTTTATTTTCTGTCACTGTTCAATGCCACCTGTGATCCCGGTGCTCCCCCAAGGTGTAAAAGTCTGCCAAGCACACTTGTTGTGCTGTGTCTGTTGAAAAACAGTCCCGCAGTGGATAGTGCCAAAAATCTGCTATAATGGGCCCCCAGATAATGATTACTTTGAGTGATGGCATAATGAGGGCTTTATAAATATGCATGGGTCACTAGGGGTAGTAATATTGTGGATTATTAAAACTGCAGGGTAAAAGGTCAAGCTAATGAGAGGGAGCTGAGAGGTTGGGGCGTCGCCATTGACACCAGAATTACCCAGGCCAGATGTCTGGAACATAGGTTGTTTTCACAGCACAGAAAAGTAAACTAATGAATCCATAAATCACCCAAAGCTTTGGTTTCCGTTATTTGAAGATGAACCAAAAATCTATTCAGGAGTTTTATGGTAATCGCAGTTGTGAGGGACTTTGATGGGAAAATGTACCTGCTGTCTACATAATAAAGACAGAAAGAAAATGGGCAGGACTTCAAAATCTGTAAAGCAAGGTTCCATTTAACTTTGGTAAATTTAAATGATTTGGTGTGTGGCTGTGGACCTATGGGCAGTGTCCTCCAGCAGTGCAAGGCGTGTGCAGGCAGAACAGAATACAAACAAAGCGACTTCGCTTACTGCACTAGTCTTAGAGGGACTGAAGTTCCGTCTGAGAGACAAAACCCAGGGCAAAGCACACACAAAGACGCCTCTCTGCTTGTCGCCCGTCTACCAGACGCACAGAGCAGGAAGCAGGAGAATGAACGAAGGGTTTGGGCAAGTTGCTTTAGAGAAACATTGCTGTGAAAACAATCACGAAACAATCTATTTTGTTGTTTTTTTTCTCTTTTGCTCTCTCTTGTTCACTGAGTGGAGAGGAGGGACCGAGGTTTTCACGTCAGCTACCTTTGCTCGGGTGACAACAACAGGTTACAGCTGCACATCATCAACTGACTGAGTGATATCGTATTCTAAACATCCAGAGCTCAGAGCAGATGCTGCTGGTAAAAGGCAAGGTGTGCACATACAGTTTGGGAAAGTTCAGCCATTAAAAACTCACATGGCTGCTGTTGCCACCGCAGTAGCAGAAATAAAAAAATGGCGTAAAAAAAAAAAAAAAATTACCAAAACATTTGCTAATTAGTGACTTTGAAACTAGTGTTTCATTAGTGTTCAAGTTCACGAATATTATTTGTAGCTGTTTGCTACAAAATCCATACAGCTAAATTTAGGTGACACATACAGTGTATGATGGATTGTATTATTAAACCATTTTATCAGTTCACATTGATAATATTCACCAGTTAACATTACATTATTCCATCAAACAAGACTTAATGGTGCAAACAGAAATAATTATTGTGCTTTAGCCTAGAATGTGTTTGTTAATAATCTAACTACCATGTGCAATTAAAGATGTAAATCATGTCATCATGAGTATTAAGACATGTATTAAGAGACGTTATCATCCTTTAGATCTATTATACAGCATTACCAGGGACAGAATGGATGCTAAGTTATTCGTTTAAACGTTGCTGTGCTTTGTTCACTCAAATAAACAGGAACCTTGTCGGTTACACTGTGTAGAGAATTGCTGACATCAAGGCAACTTTTAAATAACTAATCCATTACTTGGAGGGATTTTGTCTCTTAGAGACTCTTGGATTAGAGACACAATGTTCACATTGTCTATGAATCGTGTGCTCATTACTGGATAGGATGAATTTCTGTACCTGGTCTTTTTGTTTGTTTGTTTATTTATTTAATTCTTCTACCTCAGAAACAGTGACAGTGCTGAAAATTGATAGTGCAAAGAAAGTTTAAGATAATAAGGCCATGTGCTGGCTAATTATGTTCCCTTGGCAAAGTGCTATACAAGCAAAAATGAATTTGACCAATGCAAGTGTATCAGGCAATTTAAAATACTGTACTTAATGTACTGTACCATAATGTATCTGAAGAAATCCAACGTAGTAAGTTTGCGGTGGTGTTGAAGTAATTGGCATGTGTGCATACCCATCAGTTCCACAGTTTTACTTTACGCAGAGATGCATAGAATACACAGGCTGACGATCCACAGGGAAATTCAGGGGCTGAACATCTTGGGGTCACACTTCTGAGAAGAGAGAAATGCTGTCACGCACAGGACTGCGATTTGGTGCCTTTTTTAACCCCTGGGGACTGCACCGCAAATGCTAAACGAGGACAAGAGCAAACGTCTGGGTTGCAATGAAAGCTAGGACTGTCTTCTGTTTGGATGGACGAGAAGTCCAGGCTTTGCTGGAGGTATCATTTAATAATTCATGGTTGTGTATGATTGGCTGCGAGCGCTAACGCTTTTCCTGCAGCCCTGCAGAAGCATCTGTTTACCTCACGAAGAGAAACCGCAGGTGCACATTGTGGTTATTTACTGTAAGTTCTGGAAAGAAAAGAGGAGGAAAAAACAAGAGAGAAAAAAAATAACAAAACAGGCCTTGTTCATTGCAGGTCTCTGGGTGGCAGTATATATGCAGACCATGAAACAGCAGTTAGCCATCAATCCAATATCCAAGCTTGGGCCTATAAATAAATATTGACTCTACACACAGATAGGCAATCACTGTTTGTCCCGTTGTTTATTAGCCATTACTGTTCACACAAAACACTGTCTCTTACTGTAATTTTGTTCTGAG
This sequence comes from Coranthus polyacanthus, assembly GCA_037367275.1. Classification (NCBI taxonomy): domain Eukaryota; kingdom Metazoa; phylum Chordata; class Actinopteri; order Kurtiformes; family Apogonidae; genus Coranthus; species Coranthus polyacanthus. Next base: position 17,890,794 of record JAPQRN010000022.1, on the reverse strand, counting down.
GTAAGTCATTCCCAGCTGTTTAATTTACAGGGAGAGTCTTAAAGATCTTTATGGATGGTATAGGGTATGCTATGTCACCATGCATAACATGTGACAACGTGATAACATCAGGATTGATACTTTTGAAAGGTAAAGATTTAAAATAGTTTTGGACAACAGGCGAGCAGAACAGAAAGCATACAGCATAACATAGCAGGTTAGAAGCGGTTAACTAAACTGAAGCTTGTAATTGAACGGCATACAGGATGAAACGTCTCAAGTAACACACTCAGGGAGGAAACCGGATTCAGATAAAAGCCACGAGCACAATTTAGCAACTAAACAATGGAAAAATGCTCATTCACTCTTCTGTAAATAGTAGACTCTCCATGGAGTTCTTTAAAGAGCAATGATTGCATTGCAGGTTTGCAGGAAAAACTGTGCATATACTCTGAACACATAAAGCTTAGAAATTGGACCTTCGAATATAATGTTACAAAACTCTGACTGAGGATGAGTCTTAGACGAATACGGCTGAAGTAGAAACATTTAAATTTAACAAAATAAAATTCATAAAAGACCACATCATAAATATATCAAACCACTGTCTGTGAGGTTATTGACAACCTATGCAGCTATGACTGAGACCAGACGTTTATATGTTTGGGTCTGGTTTAATTTGGTTTTGATTTGTTTGGGTTTACAATTATTTTTCTTCCTATGTTGTTAATGCTATTTGGTATCTTTTAACATCCCAAACAAGCCATTGATTTAACACACAAACATGATGTCCTTTCAAATAATGAACTTCTTTTGACACCAGAAACATTGGGTTGTTATATACCTAAAACTGCCAATGGGTAAATTTGCGCACGGATCTGGATACTGCATTTCTAATACACAAAAATGTCATTGTAATAAGGATTGCTCCTTACAGAGGCTCACGTTTAGTCATCAGCTGTGTTTTGGTCCTTGGTTTTATAATTAACATATCTTTAAGAACACTAATCGCTTTGCACGGTCGTCAGTACAAATCAGTCTAAAATAACACTGAAAATGTGTACTAGAAGAAAATATTTGCAGGTTCCATGAATCTGTTACAAATGACTTGACATAATCACACACTAATAAATGTCATTAACTGACAGCGTAAAATGTTTAATCATAAATAAATGCATTTATATTGGGGTACATTTTACCCAGTGGAAGTTATTGGTATAAATGCCCATATTTTTAGTGCAACACAACACAGTTTTCGGAAAAGCCAAAATCTGAGGGACTTCAAATAGTAAACAGCCACAGGTAAATTTTACCTTTTGGTAATTCTAGTGTTAAAAGACATATTTGCTGACAAGAATGAATTAAATAAGGAGCAGTAAGCATACATGCAAAGAACGAACACATATTTTTTATTGATAAGACACAGATAATTCGATCATACCTGTCTAATATGGGGTAAACATCTTCTTCAATCTCCTGGCAGCTTGCACACCTGAAGTGATCACCTGCCAAAGGACAGTAGTTGTCCTCATTCTCAAAGGCCAACCGGGAGTCGCAACCAATGAAGGGTTTCTGTTGATAACCATGCCTCCACTGAGGAGGAAAATATCCTCAGAGCTCTACCCACTGGCCTCCCATCCATCCACCACCGATTCTTAATCCTTTCTGTAAGCTGAGCTCAGCGGGGTGTCCTGACTTCTTTTGCCACCCATACTCTTAACCCCTGCCTCAAAGTGTACGCTGATTTAGAGCATGAATCATCAGTGTAGGATTATATAGAGTGAGTCATGTCAGCCAGGGGATGCCTGCTGTTCTTTTCAAAGGGTGTGTTGGTGGAAATATTTTGCAACGTACGTGGTTGGACGGACAATGCTGGAGGATAGACTGTCGTAAGGGCAAGGACACAAGGATAAATATATCAGGCCAAATTTAGCTTTTTTCAAACTAAACTTGCCATTTTTGTCTTGTTACTCAGTCTTTGCTAGACTGTTGTTACCAAAAATAGTTGTAGAAGTATATACGTATATGTATAACTATATATAAATATGTATATACACAAAAGCCAGTCGTACACAAACCACTAGATCTCGTGAACTGTCTTGGAGTCTAATTCGATCCTGAAAAAATTCCATCTCATGCACATTATTGCAGCGCTAATATTAGCTTCAGCGTTGGGCAGTAAAATAAATATTTTGGAATATAAGCCGTAGGTTTGAGAACTGAATCCATGTCTTGATATGCCTCTACCAAACAGAAGAGAAATAAGCCTCCTGGTATCTGATAAAATCTTTTATTTAACAGTACATGAGAAAACACCTGAGTTTGTTTAGCATCAGAGGGTCTGCTGTAAGGCTTGAGGGTTGTTTAAAACTGGGCTGAATAACGAAAGTAGGTAAAGTAGTAATGCAAGGGGTGATGTAACTGTCGAGTTTTACTCTTGAGTAATTGGTGAAACCAATGCAGTTGTGATCATGTAACTTGCAATGAAACCAATGGTTTTTTTCGTGGCTAATTAACCCAGTTGTCAGGAAAAAATCTCACGATTCTACGATTTTACAAACCACAGATATGTATAATGTCTTCATAATGTTGTATCAGATTAATATGTCTACATGCGTGTATGTCCACTTTTTATTTTTTTTTTACCTGCTCCCTGCCTTTTTGGCCTTTCCTCATTGGGCAGCTGGTGGATGGGGTGCTTAGTAGGACTTTGCCACCAGAGAGCGAACTTTGCATCAAGATTTGTGTAGGTTTTTAGATTTAAGCAATTAAAATGCTTTGGTTTAGGGTTAGAAAGAAAGATTGTATTTTGATTAAATTATAAATAAATACATTGTGAGTCATTTTTCATCACTTCTTTGGGGGCTTTTTCTGTATTAAATCAACCAATGTTTTCCTAAGCCCTAGTGCTTTCAGTACCTAAACCTAACCATAGAAATCATCGGTTTCAAGTGGTTGAAAACCCCTATGATCTGTTTCAGGCTGCAGCAAACGACTATTTTCATTGTCGAAAATTGTATGGTTTATAAATATTGGAAAATGGTGAAAAGGTGTTTCCTAAAGCGTACAACGCAAATGTTTGGTCCGCAACCCAAAGATATTCAGTTTACTGCCACAGAGGACCCACAAAAACAGAAAAGTATTTAACAAGCAGAGAAATGTATTTTCTTTAATAATAATTCAAACTGATAAACGATTCTTACAGTAATTACAGTCGATTCATTTAATAGTCGACGACTAAACGATTAATCGCTGCAGCATTAGGTCTGTTAAAACACTGTAACGTTGATATACACACATGCAGAAATGTTCAAATGTTTGAGAAATGTACAATGGCAATTTTTTTTCTCCGGACTAGTTGGCTAATAAGTTTGCACGTAGCTGTGTGAACGTGATGAAAGGGAGACTCTAGTGAGAGTCGGTGGATACCTCGGTCAGATAAAGTGTTGTGATAGCTGTTTGTGAAGTTAGTTGATATGCACCCATCTGATATGGGATCCTACGCAGGGTGTGTTCAGATGCTGGCTATCTGCCCAGCACATCAACCTCCTCCCTTTCTCATCTTTCTCAGCCATCTTCCCAGCTTGTTTATCTGTTTGTCTTTGTGCAAGAGCAGGGGACATTACTCAGCGTTGGGATACGCAAACAGACAAGCTGATTTTAACGGCTTCCGTCGCTTTTGCAATCACCCCGGCGTTTTGCTGTTCGACATCACCCGTGGTCTTTTCAGATGGAGATATGGGAAAATAATTTCATTAACTCCCACTATTACGTTTCTGCAGTTCAGATTGTGGGAGAAATAAGGAGGGACGGAGAGACTCTCGTCCTTTCCCCCTCCCCTCCCTTCACCCAGTCTCCCATCACATACTGCGGCTCCTCCCTCCACCTTGCCTTTCTCCAGATCCCCTCCCTTTCAGCGTGTCTCTCTTTCTCTCCGTCACCGTCCCTCCTTCGTTTTCTCTCAGTCTTTCAGCCTAGCTGAGACTAACAGAGGATACACCCTCCCTATGTGTGTCTGTGTATGTGTGTGGCTTGCCGTATGAACTGCATGTGTCAGTGTGTGTATACACATGTGGCACGCAGCTCGGGAAGGACTCGTGAAGTGCTCTGGACTTGGACATCCGATCCTTCTCCTTATGCATGTTTACCACATTTTTAACAATACTCCAAAATCCTCCTATTAAAATCTCATTTTCCTCCTCTCGGGGCAGCGTCTCGATGGAATCTTCAACCCTTTCCCCAGTATCTTGGATTTAATGAGCAGCCACCGTGGAAGGAAGCAGGCAATTTCTCGATTCTCTTCGTTACAGCTCTGGTAAGCATATCTTTCCTGTCTCCTTCTCTCACTCTCTTTCTGTATATCTGTCTTCTTTTCTTGCACTTCCTACCAGATTTACTTCTCATAACATATTGACAGGTCCAAGCAGACACATTATAGGACAGGGGAGAGCAGTTAAATGAAGCAGAGCAAGCTATTTAGGACATGGAGAGAGGGAGAAAATGAGGATGGGCTGGCTGGGGAGAGTGAGCGAGTGCAGGGAAGAGGTAGGGAACAGAAATGTGTGCCGACACCAGCAGTGTTGCTCATGCTGTCAGAGTCTGGAGGGAAAAATGCTCCACTTGGTACTTGCTATTGATCTGCTGTTATTTTCAGCTCCTATCCCTTAGAGACAACTTTGCATGGTCTACCTGACAGTGATAGCAGTGGATATGGCTATTTGTGAACGCTGACAGGGAGCTGCAGTACTTTGTTATAATAAAGAGCTAAACTGTGAAAGTTGTTTTTGGTAATGGCTTGATGGAAAATGCTTAAGTGTATGTACGTGTGTGTGTGTGTGTGTGTGTGTGTGTGTGTGTGTGTGTGTGTGTGTGTGTGTGTGTGTGTGTG
>JAPQRN010000022.1:17868744-17884960 GCA_037367275.1 Coranthus polyacanthus | reverse complement strand
ATACTTATTTAGTGTTTGTCTGTGTGTGTGTGTGTGTGTGTGTGTGTGTGTGTGTGTGTGTGTGTGTGTGTGTGTGTGTGTGTGTGTTGACTTCTGTTCACAGCATGGGAAGGGAGTTATAGAATGTGTCAATTTGTGTTTGTCCAGTATGTGTGTATGCTGTATATGTGATTATGTAGGTGTGATGTGAAAGGTTATATGTGTTCTTTGAATGGTCATCTGCATATACCTACACACCTCTACGTGTGCGCACACGCACACACACACACACACACACACACACACACCTATATATACATATAAAATCCTATATATTCACGTCATTTTACCTGATTATTTGCTGTGGCGTTTTGACAGATTTTATTTCAAAAGAGATGTGATACTAATTTGAAATGGCTGAAGAATTGGAAGGATGGAAGGCTGCCAATACTATATTTGTTTTGATGTCAATACATTTTGATTCCAGATTATGAATTATATATTGCTAATCAAACTGATGAAAATGCCAGGTCTATTTATAAATAACTGTTTCCCTTCGTTAGTTTGAAGCTTTATCTTGAGACAAAGTTGACACTGCTATTTTGGTCCTCTCTGCATGCTAGATGAGCTCCTCTCCTTTTATCTTTACTGGTGTGTTGTTATTAATTCTCTGTTCATTTCTCTCTCTTGTCTCTGTGAACCCTTCAGGGAGAAGAGTAAAGGCAGATTGTTATAAAAGAGAGGGTATGAGATGTTGGAATACAGAGGGAAACGAGAGAGTGAGAGAGAGAGAATAGGAGGCAGATAACAAAGGAAAAAAGAATATAGGAATGAAAGACTGACAGGGAGCCAGAGACAAGAGGGCAGAAGGGACTGAGAAGGAGAGAGTGTTTGCTAACAATCCTCAGAAAGAGCTTTTAGGCAGGCAAACCTCTTCTGAGGGCCAGGGTTTTGGATGGGGGTCAGCTTACACACACAACCATGCTCTCAAAAGAAAAAAAAAAAACATGTGATAGATAGGCCAAGGCCTGCGTCTCACACATGCCTGCTCGCATTTCCTGTATGAGACATCAATATTTATCACATTTCCCATTTCAGAAAAGAAAGCGAGATAACACCGGACGATGGAAAAATAATAAAAGATAAATCAAATTACCCCCACCGTGGGCAGACCTTCTCCTACGGTTTCGTTTATAATTCTTTTCCAGCACTTAGGCAAGGTTGAATGATACTGCAGCACATTGAAATACAGGTGCAACTGCAATGTTCATTGTTTTCACTGGTAGCTATGCAGAGCTTTAATCATACTGGCAGTGGTGAAAATAAAACCTTGAAAAAGATCGAATTGCAGAATAGAAATAGTATTCCTAATTTTGTTTTTTTTTCACCATTTTCATCTAAATCACTTATAAAAAATAATAACTGTTGTGTTGTCATTTTGCCTTAGAATGAGCTGTTTATAGCTACAGAGGAAGCGGGTCACCTCCATGGAGTGTAGCTCAGAACAGACTTGGAGAGTAGCATCCAGTTTTCACCATCACCTGCTATGTCGGAGTGTGGTCCAGAGTTAATGTCCCCTTTATTAAAAAAACCCAGAATGGACAAGCAGAGGCTCTACCGAGGAGCTTTTTTAGTGCCCACCGTAGTGTCTCCTAACCAATATATTCCTTCTGACATGAAAGCATCCAAATCGGGTTCTTTCTTGGTAAGACATCAATGGACTGTTTAGCCTAAAATGTTGTGGTACAACATTGTTTTCTTTGCCAAATGTTATGAGGAAACAGATCCAAAATCCTAGTTGAACTCAGCGGTAGGTTTAGTTTCAAAGCAAAAAAAAAAAAAATATTCATTACATTACATTTTGTGTGTTTCTCACAAACACCAAACACTACAAACACCAAATTATTGTGGGCATGAGCATTTTCTGAGCAGATTTATTTAGGGAATTTAATACAAGCACAAATCTGCTTTTCTTAGTGAAACCATAATGAGGGTTTTCAAGAATCTATCCATAGTGGGTTACTGCTGAATTCAGGGCTGATCTATAACATTTTGAAGCATTGATGCAGAGTTTTTTTTTTTTTGTAAATTGGTTGGTTAATTTACTAATTATCAAACGATTTGTCCGTCTTTCCCTTTCGGCCTCCCTCAAGTGCACACACATACACGTACCCACTCGCACCATGTGTCTTAGTGCAGCCAGCACGAGTCATTTCTACCCTATTCAGCTGCAGTAAAAGCTTGTCATGCAGTGGGTGACTTGCATCCAAGAGTGACTCACACTGCCCATGAATGCTCCTCCACCCACAGTCAGGAAACACTGATACTGCCCATCACCAAATGAGAACTTAACAACTCATTTTTCCTCAACTTCCAAGGCAATTATTCTCAAGGCTGTTATAGCAAATAATGGTTATTACCGATGCGGTTTCATGATTTACCATGATGCATGAAATGAAGTTGGCAAATTTGTTACAGCAATTCACAGCTAATAGCGTCCGGAGTGGTGGACTAGTGTTGGAAAGTCATGTGAATATAAGCTCCTCATCTCAGAATGTTCTGATGACAAAAAAACTAGCACGAATTCCACGCCGAATTGTCTTTTTAATTTACAGGTCATCTTCTTAACTACTACTACTAAGTGAACCAAACTTTTGACATCAAATGTGAAACCACAAAATAAAAGGGGATGCCAGTGTCCTAAAGAGGTATTAGGCAAGGATTAGTTCATCTGGAAATAATCAAAAATGATGAAGATTTTGAGCAAATGAGGAAAGAATTAATTATTTGATTTAATATTCTGGTGTTCTCACAGGGAATGGAGCAAATGTTCATTTTTAGATGCTAGTAAACAGGCACTGAGCTAGCTCTGCGCAAAGACGTATTGTGTCCTCATCATGAGCAAACGCTGCTGAAGGACCAAGAAAAGAACCTGAAGGAAACTCTACTTTACTGTCCTCCATTCTCATTCCGTTCTACAGTGACCCCTGTGGAGACATCGATGTCTACACTGAGTGATACGTGAAATTAGCCGATAAAGGTACGTAGTTAAAAACAGTACATCCCGGTGTGAACCAAGCGATCAGAATGTATGCACATGGGGCTAGATTTTTTTTTGGGGGGGGGGTTTTGGATTCATATTTTGAGAAAAACATAAGTTGAGAGTTTTTTCTTGTAAAATGTCCCACTTTTGTACAGTTTTTTGTGCTCCCTTTTTTCTTTTTTTTTTTTTTTACCTAAAGTGACCCTAATATGCTGTTGTGAAACCCTGATTGAACGCGTTTTAATACGATGCTGCTCTTTCTAAGCTTTACAATTGGTAATTTCATGCTTGATTTTGGATGCATGTGTAAACCGAACCTCGCACTGTGAAAACCGACTCTCACATTTTGGAGCACGTTTTTCCCTTCCGTTTCCAGCTGTATGTTTTAACAGAAACTACGGCAATGAACAGTTTATTCAGCGGTTGCTCTTAAAGGATGAGAGAGCAATATTTGTTTTCTTCCCTGCCTTTTTTTCTGGCTATGAGAGTGAATCTAAATTGTATAAATTGGAAACTGTATAAATAATTCAGGACTGGCTTTTATCTTCTGTATCTGGATTCATTACTAGGCCAACACAATAGAGGTTCTGATATATTACGGTCTCAAGAAATGATTCACCCCTCTCTGACCTTTTGTACATACTGTTGTTCAACAAAATCACATCAAAAGGACTCCTCTATTGCCCTACTTATCGGTTGAGGTGGAAAATCCATTCAAATTGCAAATCAAGTGTTACTCAGACCTTTTTTGGTCCTCATTATGAAAGAGAACTATGAATTTGCATTGACCTCTTCATTCATACTATGTAAATAAAACAATGACTGTGCTTCCTAAGGGTTTATTTGGTCACTGATGAGACATATGTAGCATCTCTGAATCAGGTTTTAAGGAGTAACATTGGGAAATAATTGGCTTTTGCCACTTGAGAATGGCAGCGGATGGTCAATTAATTCATCTGTCCACCTTGATTTAAAGGTATGAACAGAGATATCTGTCACTAGAAACTGAATTTGAATAATTTCTATGAATAATTGCACTGGAAAATTGACTCCTGAATCTCTTTGAAATTGAATTCATTTGCGAATTTATTAATTTGACATTAGTTTTTAACTGAATTCCAAAAACTTCCACAAATTAAATTCAGTTGCTGTAATTACATTTTTTTCTCTTCCAACCCAATTAACCGAGACACATCCAAGGAAGGACAATCGAGTGCGGATTCACAGAAGTTATTTTATTTAAGAAAACACACGCAAACCGAGAACACGCGTTCACCAAGTTGACAGCACATGCACATCATTTAGAAAACACAAATACAGAAACATGCATCAACTCAGATCAGAAATATTTGCTGTTAACCCAACGTTAACATTTTGTTTTGTTTGAACGTATTAGTAAAAATAGTGTTTCTTAAACTCATGCCCACACAAGTTAAATTATCTCTGGGTCCTTCACCTCTCCATGAACGGTACAATACCTGCTGCTGAATTATTAATCTCTGACTGAATGGTGCGATGGGTGTTAACAGCCACGTACTGTATATTTGCCCATGGAGCTATTTAAAAATGGTGGGGTGGGGATTATCCTTGCATATATAGGTTTAACCTGGATGCACAGAAAATAACCAGTAATTGGAAGCAGATATGATTAGTTTTCATTCATACTTACTGTACTGTATTCACATGTAAGCTGATTGTGACTGAGTTCATTAAAATCATTCTATGAAAAGAAAACATCAGCTTTCGCAGCCGGATGTCACACAGTGGAATATATTTTTTTTTTTGACACGAAGAAACAGCTGCGTGAAACTCGTCTTAATGGTATCACACAGGAGTCTGACACACCTGAAGAGAACACCTGATTATTTACGTTTTATTTAAGGTGACCTCGCTGGGTTTTAAGCACCTTTGAGTCTCAATTAACAAAGTCTTTGGCATCTAATAGTTTTGACAAAACTGTTTGTGCCTGCGCAATACTGAAACGCGCTGGTAAATGAAAAGACCCCGCGTGAAGGCGACCAGAATGTACTGTAGTTATTGCTACATATTCACTCGTCATAATTATTAATACAGTCGTTCGTGACGTTAAGCTGGAGACACACAGACACAGTGTTAATCACAATAACAATTGTCAATGGAACTGACTGTAAATCAGTAATATTTGAGTCCTAACAGTACCAGTGTTGTGCGTGAAAATGAAAATAATAGGTATATAAAAATGACTGGTGTTGAGAAGGTAAGTGAACTGATGAAAACCGTATTATCTCTCTGTGTTATATGGGCATTACGACGTAGTGAATAACATAGCGTAACGAGATGTCCGATCTCATTAATGTCACACGACAATGCAACAGCCAACAGCTAACGTAGCTAGGAGTCACTGCACCGTAAACACACGGACAACCTCGCATTCGGCGATATTCACTCTGTCAATATACGTACCGAGTTTCATAATGACCGATGCATCTGTCTGTGAGTTACAAGGGTCACGACACAGAACCGAACGCGAGCAAAAAGCCCCGTTCACCTTCGGCACGCAGGGCGATGAGTGGTGCCTACATCAGCAAACTACAAAGATACCTCATGCTCATTTACAAATATGATTTAATGTAATTTTAAATGTTGACTGCTGTATTGTTTCGCTTTGCCTGCCATCAATTTGCACCTATCAAACAGGTTGAGGCAAAATGTCAGAGTTAATTTCGCAGACCTGTTTTCGCACCACTCACACACAGACACATAGAGCCCTGCAGATTTTCACAGCTGTTAGGCAACGGAGTGTTCCACTTGAACCTGTATCAATAGACAATTCAGGATGGTTTCACAGTCTCTACGGGGTATCTTTTTAAGCAAAATGTGGGCCTCGATGTATAAAGGGACCATCTCTATGCAGGAGCTACTAAAAGTCTGTAAACTGAATTTACACATAGTCATCATTAAAATGCTGTATTATTGTCTGGTTCGCATTACTTTTTAATGTAAAAATTGATCATATCCCCTTTTTCCACGCACTCAGTCTCACTGTTTGAGCCAAATTAATAATAAATTGAATTAATAAATAAAGGCATATATATTGTAGTTTTAACCTAGACCTCAGTGTGTATCTCCCAGAAATGATGCCCATATATCTAAATTGCAACTGCAATTACATCATGTTAAATATGTAATGCCACCTGCATAATAATTATATGTTGTTAATTAACATAATTTCCTCGTGGCAATGTTGATCCTCAATGTTTACGCATAATGCATTGCATTGCTGCAACCATCCGAGGTTCAGTGTTTGTTTACCTGCCATCCACTTTAGCAAACCTGCTTGTAATTGTGGAATGCCAAAAAGTAGACAAATTATGTTCCCTCATAACAAAATCAAGCACTGATTTTTAAGTAAATTTAACTGCGGTTGCGATTGTGAACATAATTTCTGGGAGATAGTTGTACTGTGATATCCTGGAACACACGCTCCTTTCAGATCCAAAACTTGAGATTCACAGCTTGCTTGGAAACATGCTACGAAAGATATAATTAAACCGCGAAAATAGTATTTATTTGTTTTAGACTAATTTCAGCCTCAAAAGAGCCAGTCTATTACAGAAGCACAGCTGGGTGAGAGGTGCCTCTTCCGTGAGCGTCGTTCCTGGATCATTTCCCAGTCCTGACTGTATAAGTCTCCACTATGATCAATGTCAGATGAGAGCGAAAACACGGGCTACACAAAGCTGCCAGTGTTTCTAATTATCATGGACTGTGCATCCAGAACTCTATTTTTGGATCAGCTCAGCAGGAGAAAGCAGGGAGCATTAGTTGCGTATGTGAAATTGAAAGTCAATACGTAATATGTGTAACATGTCAATCCCAGAAGAAGCTATGGTATGCTGAGCATCAGACTCAGCATCAGTTATTTCCCATAATCAATCCAATCAGTGAGTTGGTTCATTTGATAGCTTTTGAAATTATGCATTAGAGTATATCGTATAGAGTGTGATGGATGTGTGTTTTCATATTCGTGGTTAAATGAATAGTGTTAGCATGTTAGCAAGCAGCTGAGCCTGCAGTATTGCATTTAAAGAGGGAGACGATGAGGCAGTTAAAGAAGGAAAACCAAACTAAATTACACCAACAAGCAAAGGCCTTTTTAAAATGAGTAATAAAATAATAAGATGTGCTGTAAAATACAGACATGGCCGCCCCTGCTTTATTGAACATTACTGAGCTGTAAAAAATGGAATGACCCAGTGACCCTTAAGAAAACCATTTACAGTAATTCCAAATAGAGTTTTAGCTTGACTATGTAATTTTTGAAAGATGAAATAAGACATTGTTTTTATTACAAACGAAACCATGAAATACATCCTCACAGTTTGACTAAGGTCTTTTACTGCTCCAAACGTATTTTTCGCTAGTGTTTGATAAATGCTACCTTTTGACTCTTTGTGCCATTATTTTCCACTGACTGGTCATTTTAATTGCAAATGTGGCTAGCGATTGCTATTCCGAAATGAAGTTAAATACTTTTGCTTTAAGCTGATACTCATTTAAAAAAAAAATTGTAAAAAATCGTAAAGCAGAAGATGTGACGAAAAGCCATCGGGCTGGCAGCTCATTTACAATGCTGTTACAATGTATGTGCACAAGGGGTCAGGCAGTTAAAGTGATAGATGCTAATCTTTACCTCACCAAGTCCCTCTCATCCTTAGTATTCTGGTCCGACCTTGTGTCTCAGAAATGATGTCCATGGTCGAGCGTCACGGAAAAAAAAGAGCAGAAGCTTAGAGCTGGTGCTTTTCAGTTGCTTGTTTGGCTGAATCATGCTTATTATCTAAATTTAGATTTTATCATAGATGTGTTAGTGCAGGTCAGTGGACACTAACACTGTGTGTAACACAAAATATGTCAGAACACAGTGAGATATGTTAGGTTTATCCCTTTGTTTACGACAGGTTATGATGAACGGGGCATTGCAGAGTAAACACCTCCTTATGTCTAATACATTTTCTCTCCCACTATGGTCTTATAATGCCCTCTTCTCAAGTCCTCTACAAGAAAATTAATGCAGTGAATCGTTTATTAGCTTAGTTGTAATACAAAATGAACTAAGGACAGCTGTGTGTTGAGCTCTTTGTTTGTAAGAAAGGTTTTGGAAAAAGTTTCCACGTGCTTGTCCGTCCACCGAAGTGTCTTCACTCACTGAAAAGACCATTTTCTCAGGAATGATGGTTTAACAGCTCCTGTTACTTTGATGCACCACTTGAGAATAGCTTTCACCTTTAGTACTGTTATTATTAACAGTGATGCACAAGTAATAATGTCAGTCGGTGATGTCTTATGAATTGAGTTGCTAATTAGCCATGATAAAATGAAGAGTGAGCTCTTTCATGGTACTTAGGTTTCAGTCACGTTTCAACCACACACATAAGATTTACCGAATTCGCTTCATACTAATTTATCATAGCAGACATAGTACATGAGACTGTGAGAGACATTTTCATGACACATGAGTCTAGACTAGTCTCTCATATCCGTCTGTCTGGCTGAGACTTTATTTCCTTTGGAAGATGCTCTGGAGAGATTTGCTGATAGTTTATGCAGTCTGTAGCTGGTACTCACCAACCTAAAATTAGGCTATATGTATGCAGTTTGTAGTTGGTGAGCAACAAGTAAAAATGGGCTGTTTCATCAAGAATCCTGTTTACATTCCAACCCATATGCTGTGTATATGTTTGTGTATGCATTGAATTGCTCCTATAGTTTAAAATGTTACTTTTGTTTAGTGTACACACAACACAGTTCTCATTTTAAAAAAGCCTAGTAGACATACATCACATCATACGCAGCTTTGTATATGTTGAGAGTTTTCCCACATATGCATACAAATACATACCGCGTGCGTGGTTTTGCATAATGTTACATGGTGATAGCATACGTTAGCATATTAATGTCATCACCAAATGATGCATATGGCATTAAAATGACATCGCGCCACCACTCATCACCTGCTCTAGCAGGGAGTAAACACTGCTGTCAGGAGTTAAGAGAGAAGATTATGTTAGAAGAGTCGGGCAGAAGAAGACTCCCTGCAGTTGATGTTTTCAGCTGTAACCACCTTAAGTGGGCCGGGCTCAGGTGAGCTCTCCACACTTAAGCCAAATTGGAAAAGACCTTTGGAGCAGAGTGCTAAGTGGCGCTGACACAGCAGTGATGTGGAAAAGCGTCATTACAAGCTCACCATTTACTATTATATAGACAATTCAGAATTCGAAAATCTACACAACTAATGAGCATCAAAGGGTAATATTGTTATAGTGTGTTTTCCACTGAGAGGAGCGTGACACCTGCACATTTCTCATGCAGGTTTAGGTGCTTAAATCTTGAGGGGATGCACAGAGTAGATTAAATTTGATGCACTTAAGCATTTGCCACATTGCTTATGATATATTCAATGCTGGGGTGACACCTAACATTAAGTCAGGCTAAAGCAGAGGTGTCATAATAATCAGTAATGATGTTGATTTCTTTTTATTACGATTGAGGCTACACTTCAATTAAAGCTAATGAGATGGGTTTGTGTTTTCCCAATGAGTATTCAGATTGTTCAACACCTCCAGATGTATACGTCTCATCGCTTTGTGAGGGCAATAAATTTAGAAAGGAATATACATCGAAAGCGAAGCCTCAGCTGAATTGATTGTGTTAAGCAACCACGTTAGGCTATGAAGTTGATGTGGAAGAATTGCCACAGTATATTGGTATTCTGTGTGACTACCTGCGCAGCTCTCTAAACAAGAGCCGACATTTAATTTGCAACAAAAATGAGGTGAACTTTGTGCGAAGCGGGTCATTTTACTCCTGTAATCGAAGCGCCCCCTCTTCGCTCTTAATCTGAGTTGCACTGTAAGGGGGGACACATCCAGGGATTAGTTTGTGTGCATGACTCATGACTGAGTGTATGTGTGAGAGAGAAAAAGTTGATGTGAGGGGAAATAGTTGGTATAGCCCTAGGAAATCAATTTTAAGAATGCCGTGTAGGAATGTCTTTCTTTTCTTCTTTTTTAATGTATGTTCTAGGTCATGCTTCTAAATTCATCTTTGACACAATGGAGAAATTGCATCTTAAGTCGAACACATTTTCGTACTATATGTGTGTGTCGTTACTATCCTTGATTTACAATCTATTAAGAAACACCGTACAGTATTTTTCTCAAGTATTTCGTATCGCATGACCTTTCGGAAAAGATCATGTTAAGTCTGAGAAAGGCTTATGTTACTTAATTCTTCTTTCGCTGATAATATAATTTTGATCTCTTGATCTCCATGCGTATCTCTAAAACCATGCCCTGTAACTTTTCAATCCATTAATACTTTGTCGTTATCACTTCGAGAGCAGAAAAAAAGACAATAACACACGTTATTGTCAACCGCTCAAAGCGACACTGCTGTCTTCTAATCTTCACGTGCTGCGTCAGCCAATAGTTTACATTATAACTCTGTTAGCTTAGCTCTATTTTTAGACAGAAAACAGCCACAGTAAAACTGCAAATCACCATTTTCTGCACAGTTTGTGTTGTCAAACAAGGTCAGAACTTTCACAGTTTGGTCTGAACAGTGTATCATCAAACAGCGAACACCAATGCACACAGTATAACTTTATACCTTCATATGAAAACTCACCAGTGTAAAGAAATGTCAGCCTCAGAAGAATGGACCATCACTGTGTAAAAATACATCGTCTGTCTCTGCAATACAATACATTGACATCTTAATGTTTTTTTTCTAAAAACTCTGATAATTGTAGGTCATTTTTGAGTATTTTATAGTAGAAATGCTATACATAGCTCCTTTAACTTAACCCCAACCTTAAAACAGCTCTTAACCTTAGATTTATGTAATGGGACCTGCATTTTGTTTCCATAAGGAAGCCATTTACGACCCCATAACATAGTAAATACCTGGACCGCACACTCATAGATGCACACATACTCAAGTTTGTCTCTTTGTATTTACAGCTTTACTTGAGAATATTTAATATTTAATGCTAGGACATATTGTGTGGACATGATGTAGACCCATTAATAAAAAACATTTAATTTAATTTCCATATGTTATTTACTGTGGGACTGCAATGTGCACGTTTCCCTTTGTGTGCCATTTATCATTACTTTGCTTATGAATTACAGTACATTTTGTCTCTGCAGCCTAAAAAAAAATGGTAATTTTCAACTCTGGTAATTTATATCCGTTAGCTCTAATTAAATAGTGAGACTGTTTAATCCATTATAGGGTACAAATAAGTTTGTGTTTGGTTTGATAAACCCTTTCAAAAGTTGTATAGAAGTTTAAAAGCAAGTCTGTTTTTCTTAGCTGCTTTTAACCAGCAGCGTCCAGTTAAACGTACATTTTCTCTTTTATGTCAGAGATGTTACCGCTGAGCTCAGCACACCACGAGATCATTTTGGATCATACATATAAACCTCCAGATTCAGATTGTCCTCGCTGTATCCGACAACCGTTTGCAGCTGCGGTGGCCCAATTTGCAGGCACAAATCATAAAAGTTTCATTTCACCTCACCTTGGACCCGTCTTCGACCACACCAGTTCAACCACCACCAGTGTTTTCGTTAGTTTTCGGTTGAAGCGCATGCACTTTTCAGTACCTGCCTCAAATGAGAACCTAAGCATCCTGGATATTTTCACTGATTTCAGCATATGTTTGACAGAGAGTTGGTTTTGCTGGATGTTTATATTTACATAGAAGAAAACTGTATTTACCATATCGTATAATCAAACCCATTATAGTATAATGATTATACTCTTCTGTTGCTCCAGTTGCTGTTTTTAAAGCACCATCGACGCTAAAATGAAAACTGTACAAAAAAATAGCTTTAGTTCAACTTACATGGTCGTTTCAAGTAAAAAACGCATGAACTACTTTTTGTACTACTTTAGTCATAGTTATAGATGCGTAATAGATTCCCTGTGATCAGAGAGGTAGAATTCTGCTACCCTCTAGTCTCAGATGGCAAAAAAGGTCCTCAGTGTTTCAGTTAATTTTGCAAGGATTAGGCCTATACTGAAGTGTACATTAATCCTGGTTCCTTTGAAGGTGAATCGAAATGTGTTTAAATTAAGTCAGAAAAGAGAAAGTCTGCATTTTCAATTCACTTGAGGTCCTACTGATGGATGAGGGGTTGCTTGTACTTCTACCCAGGTAGGAATGCAAAAAAATATCTGGTAAGTCGCTGCAAAATCTCAAGAGGTAAACGGAGTCTGTATTCAACCACAGACCAGATTTTGTCTCAGTTTTATCATAGCCTACACATATAGAACATAAGCAGCCTTAAAGATGTATATTCCACTGACATATTCTAATTCTCTGAGCATCAAGGTATTAGCTATGAGGGACAGGTATGCATATAGCAGCCATTTTACTCCCCTGCATTTTATATCCACAGATGGTATGACGTGTGTAGGTTCATCTTTCCTTCCAACTTTATTCTCATTAGCTAGTCTGTCATTCATTTTTCGTTATTGGCCCGAGCTGCTCATTTGAAACTGCAGAATATGTAAAGCACATAATTTCATATTGACTGACAAACGCCGCGCTTAATACCACGAGGTGCAATTATAAGCTTTTTTAGATTTGGGTGATTTTTTTAAATGGTGCAAAAAAAAAAAAGAAAATCACATTTTGATTTTCTACTAAACTCAGTGGGCGTAGCAAGTAAAATTCCATTATGGTTCCAAAGATAAATGCACAGATGGTGCCCAGTCAATGTGAAAACATAGAAATATATGCTATGACTAAGAACCTTACTCATCAGATGCAGTGGTCACGTATGTTTGCAGCATCTAGTCTGTTTATTCTACTGTATATGTCACTGTACACAGTACTGTATATAACTTTATAACCTTAACATTCACGTGGCAGAGGTAACCCTTTCTCCCTGTTGTTTTAGTTTTTAAATCCATTCTTTGCTTCATTGCATCTTAGTTGTTGCAATGATATCACAATGGCTGAATCCAGGAGTAGTTCAGAAACCGCAGTCGTTAAAGATACATCCCAATCTTGAATCATATCTTTGTCGAATGTCATTATTACACATTTCTCTGTCCTCTCTCAACTCTCTATCGAATAAAGGCACATAAATATGACCACACTCATCTGACCTCTCCATTTTCCTCTATTTTCTCTTTGTTTTTGGGTTCAAACATGTATTATTTTCAATATTTAATTTTTTTTTGCATATTTACATTTTAATCTGAACTGCATCGCTGCTGAGATACAGCTTCCGGTGGCTGGTGCTTTTTAGGTGTGTACTATGTGTAACAAAAGGCTAAAAACGTATTTCTGTAGCACTATCGTGATAGTACAACCTTAAACTGTTGAGTAGTTAAACTGTGAGGAAGTGAGTATTCACACCAAAGAGATCTGACAGCGGAATGTTTTATCCATTCACCCATCCATTTTCTGTAACCGCCTATCCTTTTCAGGGTCGTGGGTGGACTGAAGCAGAATGTTTTATCATCTGGCAAAGTATTCATTGAATAAAACTCTTACTTAATACATTTAACTTTTTTTAAATTGAACATTTTACTCTGCTAGAGACACTGCGTTGGCCCACTGGGATTTTTGCCCTGGTCTCGAGGGCTGATTTTTCTTCCTTCCTGTGTACGCCTGTGTGCTACAGGGAGTTCTTACATCTGTCACTGCAGACATACTAAGAGATGCTATTTGTTTCCGGGGTTTATAAAATGTATTCTTTGTTTGTGAAAACTATTCTTACAGGCCAGCAGCTTCAGAATCTCACAGAGCTTTATGTGCATGTCATCCCGACCATCAGGGGTTTTCTTTGTTTCAGTCGACCTGAAAATCGGAGGTACTGGAGATGGAATAATAGCAACATTATCAGTTGTTTTAAACATTACAGATTTTATGGGAAGGTCATCCCTGCATTACTTACAGCAGCTCACAAAAGTGAGCGTTTTGGGAATTATTTCACCTCAGCTTTCCTAGCAGGTTTATTACAGAGAGCGTCCTTAAATGTATTATACAGGCGTTCTCTGAATTACAAAACTGCTGTTCCAGAAAACGAAAGATTTCTGAAAACAGTGGCAACAAAAGTGAGTACACCCTGGTTACTATTTGGTTTGAAGTTGGCCAACCAGGAGAAATAGTTGTTGCTGAAAGGTAGTTGTTAAGAGCTGTAATCCCACCTGCTGGTAGGCAGTTACTGAATAGCATGGTACCTCGTCGCCAAGAACTCTCTACAAATCTTAAGGACAAAATTGTTACCCTTCATAAAGACCAGGAATACAAGATCAGCACATCTTTGAAACTAAGCTGCAACACTGTGGCCAAGGTCATTCCGAGATTTTACAAGAATGACTCGGCAGTGAATCAGAGTCGCCCAGCAGGCCTGGGAAAATGACTGCACCTGTTCGCCAAGTTCACAAGCTGGCTCTTCAGAACAGATATAAAAGTGCCAGTAGTGTTGCTGAAGAAATTTCCACAACATGTGGTCAGACAGTGACTACACACTCCACAAGGTCAGTTTGCATAGGCATCGACGAAGGCGTAAACATTTACTCAGAAAAAAATATCTGAAGCACATCAGTCCAAATTGATGACCCAGTAGCAGCATGTCTCGTGGTCTGATGAAATAAAGATCGGTTCAGTGCGTATGGTGATGATGAAGTGTGTCGTGAGAGAGGTCATCACAGAAGAGTGGGAGAACATCCCAGCAGAGACACTGCTGCACTGCTGTCTCTTTGTTTTGATTCTTGCAAACAAATTAGAGAATGTTTACACTTTAATGAACGTCGTGCCCGTTCCTCTAATGCAAGTGCTTGGAAAGTTGCATTGAAATAATTTCAAAAGTGTCAAGTGTGCGCTCGCTTTTGTGATCTTCCTGGAAATTCATGATGTAACTAAAATGGCTGTGAATGTAGATTAAATCTGAGATGACCCGGGCTGTATTGAGAGCGCTGTTCGCATGTAATAATGTATGACTGTGAGAGAGACTGCACTCACTCTGTTAGTGTCTCAAAATGGAATAGAGTGAAGTCTGGCCGGAAGTCAGATTCAGTGCCAGTCTTTTGCAGCTGTGTCTCTCAAATTAGATCACACATGTGTTCTTTCAGTCCAGAAAATCACTGTTTGTCTGTTCCACATAACCAACTTGGAAGAACAAAAAAGGACAAAAATATCTTCATAGCATGTCAAAGGCAGAAAACATGCCCAATTCAGGTTTGAGTCATCATGCACAACAGAGACTGCATGAATGCACCCATGAACTTACCGCTTTTGTTGTATCCCTAAATGTATTGTTTTTGGAGGTACTGACAGTTACTCAGTATCTCCTTTTGTCTTTGATCTGGAAACGGTTTACGATATCAATTTACCTGCTGTCCCAGTTTTGCAGGAGTTGTTAACATCTGTTAAAAACACTCACCAAAGCTGTTTTTATTGATGGTGGCGCAGGTGCATGCTAGTCACTGTGTTGTAGGGAGTCATTTTATGAGCCATAAAAGAAGGGTTGAAAGAATGGGTAGTTCTGACTGTCTGGCAAAAGCAATATTTTTGTCTCATCGAAACAGATGCCTTCTGGTTGATCTGAGATGTTACTGTCGGAAAATATTGAAAAAAATGTTTCTAAATACCTGTAAAATAAATCTAAATATCAGCAAAGTCAACAAAATTGCAACACTGCTCATTTAACAGTTTATAACCAAGGATGTGTTAAAGATTATATGGTTTCATGGGGTTTTTTTGTACTTAAAATTTCACTGTTTGCTTAATTCATATAAAACTAGAGAGGCACAGACCTCCGCCAAAAACAATAATCCCCTCTTCCACTCGTTGCACAATATTATTAAACCACAAACAAACCAGAAGTTATGACCTATGTTTTCCTGCGTATTGTCAGTTGGTGCTACTCGTATTTTTTTTGAAGTGGTCATTGGTATTAATTTTTTTAGCAGTTGCTAATTAATGACGGTTACCAAGTTCTAAGTTAGCAACGTTAAAGAACGTGTAAAACAATCCCAGTCTCAGCCTCTTTTTGTGGATCTGCTCCAATCATCATCATCATCATCATCATCAATCTTGATCGTTCATCCTTGGCCCCACCCCTCGGCAAAGTTTCAAGAAAATCATTGCAGTGGTTTTTGCGTAATCCTGCTGTGTTCACATAAACT
>JAPQRN010000022.1:17836260-17854779 GCA_037367275.1 Coranthus polyacanthus | reverse complement strand
CCACATGCCAATACTTAATGTGATGTAGTGGACAAGGTGGACCATCCGACACGAGCAACAAGCAGTGGTGACTGAGGGCTTTAAAATTCATAATATTTGTATATATATTTTAATTTACAACAATTAAAATACACTTATAGTGAATAACTATTAAGTAACATGAGTTTCACACAACAAAATGCAAATGAACTCGAGTACTCAACCACCCCTCTCACTTCAGCAAACCCCAATTCAATTAGGTACACAAATGATTTCAGAAAATAATAAAAAATAATAACAATAATTATCATTTTCAAGACTGCTGAGATGAAATTCTGCATGCTTGAGCACCCCTAAAAGAGTCTAAAAATCACATCAGCAGACAATTAACTGGAAGACACAAATAACATCCTGCAGCTAATCAGTAGATTCAAAGCAAACCTACAGAGAAAATGCCACACATGATTATTATTGTGCATATGTACGTCGCACACATGACCACGGAACAACAAAACTTCAGTTGACCTTCTTGTTGGAGTTTCTTCCCTTTCATCCTTATTTAACCAGGCACCTCGGCTAAGAGCATATTCTTGTTTACAGCCATGGCCTGGGGGAGTCGTTGCAAGAATAGGGAGGTCTACACACATAAACACTTACATCTGGGAACTGCCCAGTACAAGTGCAGTCTCCTGCTAGCCACTGAGGAGTTCCATTACAGCAGTTTGGGGCTGTTCAAATGTTAATTTAATGCAGCGGGTTATCTTGCCTTTTATGTTCTTTTTTTTTTTACACATTTACCTCTGAACAGCTCCATAAGCAGATTTGTGCAATAGCTGCACTCCACACTGCCACATTCAAGGCAAAAGTGTTGCTGTAGAATTTCTTATCCAGTGTTTTTAAAATCTGCTGGCTCATGTTTTCTCCATACTATCACTCCGTTATCCCCATTACACTGTGGTGTGTGGGCGAGTATCTCTGGTCTCTCATCTCCAAAAGGCTTGCGTAGATGTGATGTCACTATCCTCGTTTGCTTTATTCTGACATTTGACGCTGTGTGCTCATCCAATCCGTGGAGTTGGCAGCTCCAACAGCAAGTAGGGTAATTATTTACAGGAAGGATTGTGGAACCTGCTAAAAATATCCCCTTTCCCTCCCTACAAGAGCTCCCTCGAGCTTTGAGAACAAGACAGGAGGAAAGAATATAGGGGGAAATAAAGCCGTGAAGAGGTTCAACTCATTCCTTCTTCTTTTTCATCCTATGTTAATAGTATTAACATAGATTAACTGACTCTTTAGGAAAAGTGTAAAGTCCAGTCAGAAACAAGACATTTCTTATCGTTCTAAATGCTTTATACCTAAGCTGCATTATATAATATAAGCTACTGATACTCTCTTGCTCAGTGTAGATAAGCTTTCTCTTTGTTGGCCCTACTGTTCAGGAAGGTCAGAGTATCAGGTCTGCTGTACATTCGCATCTGGCTGCTGATAGGGACTTGGTATTTTGTTTAAGGACCCTTAAGTAAGGTGGAATAATGCCTTTCCAAAACAGATTCACATCATTCTTAAACGGCTGGCAGTCGGAGCTCTTCTACAGTTTAGAAGAACATTAAAGTGTGAAAATTAACAGGAAAAAAAGTTTAGATGAAAAAAGATATGATGTCGTGTACTTCTGTTTGATAAAACAACCTTGCCTTCCTTCCAAACCATCTCAAACTTGAGCCCATTCTCACCCCCAAGTCTTCACATCGGTCACTGCTTGGTCATGAACAAGGGTCAAGCGTCAATTCCCAGCCCGTTTAACCTGTACAAGCTGCATCATTGACATCCACGACTACACACATCCACATCCGCTATGCCGACGATACACACATTTACTTAACACATCAACTCATGAAGGCCACAGAGTCATTATGCACATGCGTTGCACAAATAAATAAGTGGATGTCTCCAAATCTCTTGAAACCAAATGAAGAAAAATCAGGCGTATAAAACAGGTGTTTTAACTGAGTCTGGCCTACGTTTTAACAGTCAAGTAAAATAACGATAAAACATAGTCGGAATTGTTGTTGTTTATGTTGGAACAAGATCCAGAAAACATTGATTCATGCTTTTATCTCAAGCAGAATTAATTACATCAATGGACTTCTGGCAGGGCTTCCTAAAAAAGACCATCTATTTCAAAATTCAAATCCAAAAGTTCTGATCGAAACCAAAAGTCCACTTCAGGTCTTCAATCTCTACTTTGGTTGTCAATAAGGTATTGATTTTAAAGTCTCATTACTTATTTCTAAATCTCTACATGGAGTTGGCCCTAAAATATGACTAATATCCTTGAGCAATCTAAACCTATGAAACCACTAAGATCACTGGGGAGTGGACTGCTAGTGGTGCCCAGGGCAAAATCTAAACAAGGAGAGGCAGCTTTTAGTCATTATGCAGCACAGCACTGGGGCTGCCTCATGTTTTTAGAAATGCCCAAACCACTGCATTTTTAAATCCAGACTGGAAACCTTATTGTTCTTAAGTGCTTTTAAAGCTGCAGTGCTTGATTTTCTTTTTTCTTTTTTTCTTTTTTTCTGGTGTCACTGGGCAAAAACTCTGACAGGAAACATGAATTCTACCCCCTTCTCTGGTTGTGGCAGGTCATAGGTGTTTTCAGACAGGTAGGGGTTAAATGCATGTTTGACAGAGCTTACAGACCGCTATCCAGATGTTCAGGACAGGTCTCTGCTGCAAATAGTCTTTCTATTTGGACCGAGAGGAGAGAGCTGAGGAAGGAAGGTGTGCATTTTCAAATATTTTCTCCCTGGTTTCAGCTCCTGCAGCTTTAACTGAAAACCAAATGGCTTATTGTTACCTCCACCAGGGAGGATACCGGTATGTGATCACTCCCATTTGTTTGTCAGTCTGTCAGGACTGGACACAGCTTCTACTGCGCCGATTTTCATGAAACTTGATGGAAGGGTAGGGCATGAGCCAAAGACGAACCCCATACATCTGCGTACTGTATAAGATGTGCTTTATGAATAAAAGTGCCTTACCGTTCCTCATTAGAACCAGAGGACAAATAAGGAGAGAGAGAAGAACTTTTGTTTAAACTTTACTTGCACTTTTAGTAGTCTAAATATGTATGTGTACAGGTTCACCAAAATGCTACTTTGGTTTGTCTGGAAGACATCTTGTTTTGCCTGCAGCTTGTTGAGACACACAATACCTGGTTGGTTGCTGTCACATCTGTAATTCATAATTAAATGAATAACAGATGTGACATAAAAGATGCACAATAATATCATCTATACAATGGGTTTTTATTCATTTAGAAATCTCAAGGAAAATTACCTTGAACATTGATGTAATTTAGGTGGCCATTTAATACATCAGAGCCTTTTTCCCAAACAACATGTTTTTTTTCTTTTGACCTAAACAGCTATATGAAAAAAAAAACAAACACTTTGGCACAGAGGGTAGTGTGTTTATTGCTCTTTCTGTTCAAATAGAAATACAATTTTCATAATCTAGTTATTTGCATATGCAGGTTTTGACTTGTGTGAGACTTTCCCTTACATGTTAATAGCTTTTTAGGGACTTACCATCTTCAAAATTGTGAAAAACTAACTGCTAATTAAAACTGCACACTGTTAGATTATTTCATCTTGGGAAAATTAACATTTTGATGGAGTGCTGTGAAAAGTCTGCTGCTATCAGTATGCATGATAATCTAACATAAGCATCTGGTGCAGCCGTTTTGCTGAGCAACTTGAGTGAGAGAGATTCTGTTCTGTAGCACAACTGTGTTTATGTTCTTGAAATTAGAACTGAATGTAAGGTGAAGATTAGCTTGATGAAGGGGTTTTGCATACTGGGAGAAGACTGATCTAATTTGGGGTGCAGACTCCGTTTCAGAGCCTGTGTGCAAGTGGAATTTATGTTTGACAAGTTCCTCAAAATTCACACTTTACTGAGATGACTTTGCAAGATATATTTTTTTAATGTATGAAGATTCGTGTGCTTAGCTTCTGCTCGGTGCTTTACTTTTACGAGAAGACAGAGTTAATTACTTCATTTTTGTAGCTTTCACGTGAATACAAAGAGGCACTCCTTTCTTCAAGCCATATCTAAAGGGTGGTCATTTCGAGACATCTGCTCCGCTGTTCCACGCTGTAACTCCGCGCCTCGTACCATAGATTTGTTTTTTGTTTTTTTCAACAATTAAAAGAAGAACAAGGCATTGGTTCACAAACAGAGGTGCGTGTTAGGCATGGCATAACGTAAAAATCCAAATTAAATAATGCACTTTTGGTGTGATAAACTAAAACATGAATGTAGCGCGTGAGATCTCTCTGTGCTACATTCCAATCACATGTACAGTGGAAATGAAAAAGGAACAGTGGTTTATTGTGCTCAAAGCATCATTTGAAGCCAAGTCTCTTTGCAGAATCAATCTCCCTGCTACTTGTAAATGCACACAATTGCGCAATTTCATTGAAAGCACTTGAATGCATTTCAATAGAATACTTCTTAGATTTTGATTTGAATCGTTTACGTTTAAAGAGAATTTTTGAGACCGTCTCAGAAAGAACAAATCTCTTGAAGAACAAATTCCTTGGATCTGTTTATGTCTGTGATCTATTAAAAAAAAAAAAAAAAATCATGACACACAGTTATGTCAGTGAGGTGTAAATATTTCTGTGTAGCAGGGCATCATCTGAACCTGCCAGGTCAACGTCTTTATGTTTGAGCAGTATGAGCTGAGTGCAGCTTCTCCAACCAGTCACCTTTTAAAGAAGGAGTAAGCGACTCTCGACAAAACCAAATGCTCTATCTTGCGATTTTGGAAAAAGCTGGGAAAAAAGTTAGGTTCTGCCCGTCTTTATGTATCTACTCCAGCAGTTAATGCCTTCGTCCTTGGCCTATGCCTTACCTTTCTAAAATGTTTTTGCATAATCCTGCCGACAGTCAAATAAACCAGCCACACATCAGAGGACTGCGGGGCCTTGGCTGAGGTCTGCACTGTCTGACTGCCCTTCTGTCTTTAACCTTGTTTATGGTTTTATCATATAAATTGTTCGCCCTCCCTGAGACAAACCAAATGCTCCTCTTTTTATCTGGGATTATGTCTGCACTGTTTCTGGACCTGGGTTAGCCTTCTCCAGACGTCACTTCTGGGGACCTTGTTTTGTGTTTGTTCTCACTTTGGATCACGGCTGGGGTTTATAGTTTGTATATGACTAGCTCTCCTATTGTCTGTCTGTTTTATAAATGTAATTTTTTAATCCAATAATCAGAGCCAGCATTGTGTTAAGGTTTATTACTGTTGTTTTGTCGCATCGCTGTATTGTTCTTAATCATTTTATTACTAGATTGTCGTCTATTTTATGTTAATTCATTCAGTAAAGTGTTCATTTTTATCTACCCCCTTGTTCATCTTGTAATTTATTCTTTAATTCTTTTCATCAGCTACCACATACTTCTACTGGAAGCCACATCTCCGTCTCATTACAGATGTATCTGAGCAGTTGATTGGTTAATATTTGTCTTTGATAAACTGAGGCTCTCACCTCCAGTCCATCTGGTCATATATGCAAAACTCATTCATCATAACACAATATTTACCTCATTTTACTTATTATAAATAAGAGATTTTAATTATACGTCACACCTATTTTACTTGATGTCACACAGTAAATGCAGTGTGAAAAAGCACATTTTGTTTCTGATATTTGTGCCTACAACCGTTTGTTGTAACCTAGATTTAATGTACTGTGAACTAGAAGGACACTCCACAACCTTTTCTCTCTGAAATTATAATAATATGTAACTGAATAGCAACTGCAAATGTTTTGGTAGGAACGTAATGCTGCCTGACTTATGTGCGTGTTTTATTTCAACAAAATAATTTTGTTAATAAGCGTAACGTCCAAGTAACAAAAATGTTGATCGTGAACATTACAGACAAAAAAGGGAAAACTAGGCTTGTGGTTGTAAACAGTCAAATAGCTGGTGCATGTCTATTTTCACCAGGGTGCAAATAGACACTACGAGAAAAAAATAAATAAATCTAGAATCTACCCCTTTTGCTGGATTTGTTCCAAATTTAGAGGGTTTGTCCTTGGCTCACACCCTGCCTTTCCTCCAACTTTCTTGATAATCAGTGGCGTAGTTTTTGCTTAATCCCGCTCACAGACAGACAGACAAACAAACAAACTCACAGTAATGAAAACATAACATTCTTGGCTTGGCAGAGGTAAATAGGAATATGAATCTCAGTCACTTGGAACAGTATTGATCCAGGTGGTTTGACTCAGCTGTGTGTTATGAGACTCTATTGGATTTGCGCACAATCAATCGAATTGTCGACATCTCTTCTGTCACCTTCAAGACTGTCTTCACAATACAAAAGAATCCGCTCCCTTTCACACATCTTTTCTCTTAGTGCATGCCAGGAGGTTGTCAGTTTTTGGAAGTTTTATAATGGCTCACAGGTGCCATATGCTGTATCCATAAACAGGAAACGACGGTAGACTTTGCACAGGACGCAAAAAAAGGCTCAAAATTTAGGTCAGCACTTAACTTGTAAACAAACATGTTTTTTCTTGCTATTTCTTTTGAGCACCCTCTGCTTCAGTTCTGACAAAATAGAGGAGTTTTTGAGGGTGAGCTAAAATAACTTGATACATCAACAAGCGTAATTTTTTTGAGATATAGTCCTGTTTACTGCATCCCTGAAGTTATCTCCATTTGAAATCAGGCAGACAATTATAATTAAGAACATTTTGATTACATTAATCACATTAATGACAACCATTATGCAGCCATAAAGGAGAACACTGACTATTGTAGCATAATGTGCACAGTGATATAAAGTATATATATATATATATATATATATATTTGTGTGTGTGTGTGTGATATAAAGGAGTAGGGAAGAAATTAAATGATAATTGCATTTGAGGAGTACATGTAAACACATTATGTGGCTTAAAACCGCAGTGCTTGATAGTTTTTTAGCATCACTAAACAAAATTCCATAATTACCTTCCAGCATATTGTAGTTGAAGTGGTCTGAGAGGACAACAGACTTCTGCACGTACTGTACTCCTTTGCCGGTGTTTCTGGGCTGTAACAAATCCACCCCACGATGCCCTGATTTTGGCCAATCACAGGTGTTGTCGGGCAGGTAGGCGGCTAAAATAAGGGATTAATAGCTGTAATTACCGATCGCTGATCAGATTCTGTCAGAACTGGACGTGACTCTGCTGCTCTGCTTTGTTTGGAAAAGTAGCTTCACTTTTCCATAACGGCATGAAATGATGTCGGGTTATGTGTACTTCTATTTAGTTTGTAGATTTGGACCCAGAGGAGAGAGCTGCTCAAGGAAGGTGTGTATTTTCAAACTCTGGTGTTTTTTTTTTCCTCTGGCTACATGTTTTTTGGTGTTAAGCCAGCTGATGGCACCTGGTCACCTCATAATAATCATTCAGGTGATTGTAAGTCTTTAAACCAGTGTGCACATACAGTAATATAGTGTTTATATCAAGGTTTTTTTTTTCTGCTTGAATTAACAGTGTAATTAGATATTACTAACAGTAGCATCTGCTAAGAGTGATCAACCAAACATGAAAATGCTTTGCATGCCCAGCTGCATCACAAGACTCATCTGTTACAAAGCACTTGTGAAAAACTATCAATCCTCTGAGGACAAAAGTAGCTGGGCAAAATGCTACCGTACCGTTTGCTGTCTGATAAATGGTGGCTCCTAGTGTGGGGCTGAATTTCCAATTACTTTTCTGTGTCTTCTCTAGTCACGCTGGTAGCTGTGCAGCTTCTGAAGGACTTAGAGGTGAATGCAAAACAGTCTCTGTGATTTTTGGCAGCGTGGCCCCTCCAGCTTTTGATGTATGAAGTCCTGGTTGAGCCCACAGCTGCAGTATGTACGGGTTGTTTCCCCACACCTGTTTTTAGTTGTGCTTGTTGTAACGTTACATATTGTCAAACAGGAACAGACCAGGAAGTCGCTCTATATTTGAAAAACTTGTCATCTGCTGTCAGGCAAAACAGCTTGGTAGTGGTGTAGCGTGAGCTGGTTAGTGTGACCAATTCTACTGTAAGATTCAATATTCCAGCTTTTAAGAAAATTCATCAGGTGTTGAAAAGTCCACGGACAACTCGGAGTAAGGCAACAGAGCCTGCTGTTAGCTCTGAAATGTGCACAAGTTCTTATGATTCCTCTTTGGTCTCTGGCTAAATAATTGAAGCCTCATTTGAGCAGTGGTGAATTGAGGATAAGGGTATTTTGGCAAAGCGCCCGCTGCTTTATCAAACAAGAAAGCTGCTCTCGGTCCTTCACTCTGAAACTCTCTTCTTCTGCTTCACTGCGTGACAGTTGGCCTTTTGGTCCGTATTTGCTCTCTTTTATTTACTTGAGATGCCTTCAAGACAAAAACCCTCTGCAGTTAAAAATGCCCCCAAATGATGCAGATTAAAACTGATAATATATGCATCAGTCAGTGGCTGCAGTATCTCTCAGTGCCATTTTTCCATTCACAGTCAATCACAGTTGATGCTAGTTAGCTATTAAGGCCTGTTATTATTACTATTATTATTGGCATAATATTTTTAAGCTTTCAGTGTCCTGTTTTGATGTGTGTTTGTGCCTCCGTAAAGCACTTTGATTCACCGTGTGTTTCCGTGATACTATATAAATGAATTAGCCTTCCCTTACTTTATGAAAATTTGAAGTCCAATATGGAAGTTTTAATGTGTGCTCCCGTACTTGGAGTATGTTTTGTGCTGATGGTCGATCATTTGTTGACATTAGTGAACTCCGTTACTAAGCTAATGGCTGCCTCCGTTGCCTACATCCGTAATAACAGCCGCGGTCAGTATTTTCCACAAGCTCCCAGAACAACACAAGATTCTTAGTCAAACTCCATGTAAGCACACAAAGCACCTTCTCTGGTCTATATACTGTATCCCTTAAGCTAATCATAATTCTGGACAGGCATCCTGGATGTTGGATTCACTACTGTAGTTGATTCCCAGACCTTACTGCCCCCCCCCCCTTTTGTTGTGAACTCTGCTTTTGAATTCTTTTTGTGCTATATATCCACCAGTATCATAATAGCTCTTTATAGTCACAAACAAAGAAGTGTGACTTGTTTACATTAGAAACCAGTCACACAAATGCATGAGGGAGTCTATCTTTAAGTCAAGTCCCATCGCAGTGGCAGAGGCTGCCCTTCTTTGATATGTCAATCACACTGACAGACAGCGCTTATCTCTAAGTGAGAGAGAAATGGACCGAGCCCCCCGTCCCTCTGTCAGTTGATCCATATGGGAGAAGCTCAGAGTCCTTCAGGAGTTCATCAGTTGCACATCACAGATAAGGCTATAGAGACAGGGGTAGGAATCTCAGGGGGGCTTCCTGTGCAGTCCACATTGCCTAGATCATAGGATCTGTGTGTACACCTCAACCGAGATACGATCATAGTTCCAATTTATTTCTGGGAGCGGAACGAAACCCTCGGATGGAACTTTAAGAGAATGAGGGTGGTTGTTTTGGCGGATTGAATGATTAGCCGGTTTTGAACTCTGGGGACCATTGAAATGTGGCATCATTTCTGGCAAACCAGTTTCCTGGTGTGTAAAAAGCAAGAAACTAAATGCTTAATCAATATTCTAAGAATAATAAAGGGTGGTTTGTTTAAAAATGTGGCAGCATCTTTTAATCTTTCTATCCAAATTATTCAGACTGTTTGTACTTGTATGCCCCAGCCAGTAGTTGGACGTCTTACAGAATCCCAAATTTACATTCCCCATTAATTTCAAGACCCTAAAATGCCACTCCATTGCACTTGCACATCTCATTTATGCTTATGAAATAAGCTTGAGTGCTTTTGGCAGCATTTTTTGTTCGTCATGCACTAAATCCCAAGTTGTTTCACACCAAAATCTCAAGTCATTTCACACCATCTGCTGCTCTAGAATTTTCCTCTTATTTTCCTTTTATTCTTCTGACCACTCTCCTCACTTCATTTGTGAATTAAATGTCTCTGGGTATAAATGTGACTATTTTGCCCCTGGTGCCATGTGGTGAATATGGTGTCAGGTTGCAGCACTAATTTAAATCATTTCTAAACATCAATGAGGGAATAGTAACGGTAAGTGCGTCTGGAGACTAGTGTCACCATAAAATCATTATTAAAGGGGATGGGAGGGCTTAATGTATCGGTACAGCTTGATGTTGACGAGAAAGAGCTAGATGTGGGGTTTTTTTTTAACACAAAGGATTAGTCTGGAGGGGAAAATGGAAGATAAGCCTCCAGTGGCATTGGCGATAGCAGAGTGATAGCAGTTTTGACACTGAGTCAGCATAAAGCAGTGTACGTATGTTGCTGACCTTTTTGATGAGGAGGGTTCAAGGTGAGGACCTGAGTGTATTCTGAAACTCTGTATAATGTCACAGCAACATCTGGCTACGGGGTGCAGCACGGCATCCTTCATGCTCATATTTTCCTGCTGCAGTCAGGCCATGTAATCTCGACAGAAGCAGCTGCTGTGATACTGCTTGTTTATGAGTCATGAGACTGTCTTGTACGCTCATGCAGAGATGCTCAAGATGAGGTGCATTTGTTGATAATGGCTGTGTTTTTTTTTTTTTTTTTTTTTTTTGTTTGTTTTGATCTTGGCTCTGAACAGAATACATGGCTGGAGAACTCAATCGCATCTAGTGTAGAAATATTAATACAGTCTTGAATCATTTACTTTCAGTGCTCAGGCTTTTAAACGCGTGATAAAAAAAAACATGAAAGCATTGTTAAACCACCGCTCTTGTAATATTCCGGACGATTAATGTCGGCCTTTCTGTAGTGTAGAAGTGGCCGAAATTCAGTATTTTAAGAGTGAATTATTATTATTATTATTGAGAATCTACAAGAACGACAGAATTCAAACTCATACTGTAGGTCTGCAGTGACGGTGCAGAGTTATAATGAGTCCTCTCGGTCCCCCTGGTGTAGTCATCAATATTCAAGGCAGGGCTGCAGGCCAACAGGTCGACATGGACTGTGCGTGGTTCTGCGGTCAAGACAGTCATCAGATGGAAACATTCAGAGCATGGAGCTGCTGAATGTGCATTAATGGGCAGACTTATCATACACTTAAAATGTGCAATCATGTACATCTAAGCTACACATTTTCCCCAGACTGATTATTTATCTTATATAAAATCCTGTGTGACGGCTTTAATGGATGGCACTCTCAACCTTTGTACTCTATGGGACACGTTTGGCTATTTCCTCGGGGGTTGTTTCGATTTCATATCATCTCATTTAGCCTTTTATGTTAAAATGAACGCGTCGCGAGGTCCCCCTTGACATGTTCGTGGTAGTGAGCATGAAATGAAAGAAAATGACCCAGAATTTTTAGCTGTTTGTTGATTTGAACCTAAAGGGGGCTCTGGGAACGACTGCCATCGTTTTCTGTTGACCATTTGTTCCCATAATGTGCCAGAATGATTTAGTCTGCTGAGAAATACTGCTGCTTTTATGATCATTGCTGAGAAGTTTGAAATATGCTTGGAAGGTAAAAAGACAAAAAGTTTTGTAACTTGATCTTTCTGTAGGGTAAACTTAATATTCTGATTACATTTCTACAGAAATACACTAGCCAAAGCTGTATTTAAAGGAGGACTATATTTCACAATTTCATTATGAGACACCCATTTGGAACATTATGAGTAAAAAAAAGTGTTTCCTCTCCTTCCTGAACAGAGACTGTGGTCGATGTGTGGGTGAAGTCACATGACCGTGGCATTGTCCCAAATATTGGTTATTAAGTCATTATAATCTATAACATGATATAACGCAATTATATCAAAAGTGATCTTTATTGGAGCCGTTTACTCGTCCAGTTCCAGCTCTGCTCTTCGGAGAAAAAGTATGTTTTAATGGCCTTGACAAATTGCATAGTTTAACAGGCATCAGATAATGTTCAAAGATTTCAATTTCCTAAAGAATTAAAAAAAAAAACATAATAAATAATGCCTGAGCAGAATATTAAAGAAGAGACTTTTGTTATATTTTGAATTAATTCACCATAATCGCTCACAGTCCAAAGAAATACCTGAGCGTATATGTAAAATATGACAAAATGAATAAAGCTGAACTTTAGTAGAAGAGGCAGGGGATTCTGCACCGCAGCTGTTTTTGTAACACTTCGGAAAAAATGATTCATGAAATCATTTAGGCATCATTTTCAGGGATACACAGCCTCTTAATGATATTGTAAGATTAATGTGATTGTGTAAAGCAAATTATTTGATAGATTACTTAGAAATTGGCATAGATGGGGGTAATTTGTGAGTCATGACAGAGCTCACATTTCTCACTGTGCCCTGAAATGACCAAAACACATGGTAATATTTTTGAAGCACTCCTGGGCCTTTCACAGTGGCTGCAGGCTACAACCTGGAGAGGCGCAATGCATATGGAAAGCAAACAACATGACGGTTTGGTTCAGTTTTAGTAAATCTTTGTTAATTCCCCCTCACAAATGAGTAAATGATTAATTACTTATCCATTAATTAAAGTGGACCTGTGGAGCTCCCTGGACAACTCTCTCACCTGCCCCAGTTAAACTGCTGCCCTCTAATTAGAGATGGAACAAATGTGACGGCCGGCAGTCGCAGCATCTTTCTCCTCACTGACACTGACTTAAACCCAGCAGTCACCCAAACTTTGCTAGGTTCCCCTAATTACCTTGATTGTATTGTACTTTTAAATTAAGTCATTAAAATGAATTCAGATGTCTTTTGAGGGTAGAGGCGGGGGCAGGAGTCATGAACCATGAAAACAAGGGCTCGGAGAGCACGTAATTACTTTTGCATGTCAAAAGGTTTTTCCGCTGCGTCCTGGGAAGTCGACTGTGGTTATTTGGATTGTGTTTTTGCACTTGGCTGGTGTGACACGAGAAGCCAATCTTCTCAAAGTGACAATAAAATGGGGTAGTTAAATGTTAACGTATAAAGATTCAAAAAACAAAACAAAAATACGTGACATTTCATTGTGACAGTGCTGGGTGAGACAAAATAACAAGCTAAGATGAAGAGTGTCAAGGTTGAAGGTAATTACCTGAACCTTCTGACCTGTCGGAGAGGTGGTTTTACAGGACTCTGTATTTTTCCTCCTTATGTGCCATTTTCTCAAATTTGAGGTGGGGCTGAAATTATTTTCAGCTCCTTGAAATGACAGGTATTTTTTATATATATATATATTTTTTTTTAGATAGGGTGATTTCGACAAGACGTGTTCAGTTTTCCGAGCTGCTGCGTACTTTGAATTTTATTTCCTACGGTCATGACATCGAGGACACTTCTAATGACTACTAGGATATGTGTATGCTGATTTTGAGAAGGTGAGGTCGATAAGCTCAACATGTTGTAGTCATTGTTTGAAAGACATTTGGCATTATTATATAACGGAGGAAAGGTATTGACAATAAAAGGAGATAATCAATCTGATTCTATTCTATATTTTCATAATCTAGATCAACCTTTGGGGTGAACGGTGAGCTTATTCCTCTGGGCCTTAACTTTATTCTTTTCAAGAGCAATTAAACACACATAAGTAAACCATGACTTCACATGTCTGGAGTTATGTTTTTTTAATACCATATCCTTTGTGGTTATACTTTGAGTCGATCTCATTTGGGCCCTCCTGCTGCCAAAAAGTTACTACTTCACCAAATCTTCAGCTAATTATTTTTTTTTTTTGCGAACGCACATATCCAAGACAGTTTTTAAAGATTTTCATCTTCAATGCGAATGAATGAGTTTAGTGCCTGTGGCCACAGACAGGCTGTTGGCGACAGTAAGTAAACTAATCTAACATTAGTTTTAGTATAAATATGGAAAAATTGTGTTCCCAGTGTTCTTCTTTTGTTATTCCACCCAGGGACTAAGTGCCTTCCTGCTGACTCTCCTCTTGCTTCCCAGTTTACTTGATTAATAAGGGTTTATCACTCACTTTGTTTTCCAAAACACACTGCCATCCTCAGTCAGCGTGAACACTTCTCTCCCGGGGGCTTGTGAGTGTGACAGCAGTTTTGTACCACAGGTCACTGAATAGTCCCCAAAGCGTAGTTGGGGTTAAGTGTCTTGCTCAGAGATGCCTCGAAGCCGTTGTTGAAACTGTTAATTGTCGAGAGGAAAGGGAAACTTTTTTTTTTTTTTTTGCCAGTCTCCTGCCCAGAATTGCCACAGAAAATACGTTCTTGTAAAAATCTGATACTGGAATGGTAATCTGACTATATTACAAAATATAAGAAAGACTTATTTGTGGTAACAAATCCCTCTTTTGAAGACTTTTTGGTTGAGGATTACAGCAGGTCAGAAAAGTGCTGGTGTTTAATTTATCCCCAAATAAAGAAAAGAGCCGTTGCAGCAGGGCTTACTTACTGCAAAAACGGTGAAATCATAAAGAGAAGTAATGCACCAAATACTTTGGCATGTGCATATCGTTGTCATCTTTTTCACTTTTCGTATAATTTATATTTGCTACTTTAGAATGAGTTTGCATTTTTAGAATACGGGATATAAATTTAATGCATCCTCTTAACTTAATGAAAAAATATGTTGTTTATGGACTCTGTCAACGGACTGTGTGTACTTTTCTGCTCCAGCCACAGATTTATTTGCAGCTCGAAATACAGGGCTCCAAAATATTGTGTGGCTAATGTTTTAGACATGGGCGGATGAAAGATGTTACGAAGAAGTTGGAAATGCGTTACCCACTGTGCATGCCACTGTAAGGTAAACTCCCCAGGATCCCTGTTAGTCACTGAGGCCATGATATGTTCTGCTGGATGCCTGGGGGGCATGTGCCACACGGGTGATGCTTTTGCCTGTCAGGTGGCTTGTGGTGAGAGCTAATCCTGTTGAAAATAGAAATGTTTTCTGCCTTGGGATGGAGGGTGGGGGAGCAAGAGTGATGCGACCGGCCCCAAGGAGTCAGTCATCCATGTGCACAAGGAGAGATAGCCTAATCTTGTCACAGATGCAGGGGGAAAAAAGGAAGTCCTAAGCTATCAGTAGCAAAGACTTCCACGAACAGAGATGATTTGTAAAACCATACTAAACATGAGAGAAACTCTGTTTGTTTGTTTGTTTTCTTCTCAGAAGCTTGGCTGCTGTTGACATATCATTTACATATGCATACATTTATGTTATTTATTATATGATCATATATCCCTTGAAATTACTTTTCTATTAAGCTTGCTTTCACACAAGATCGCAGCATCTACCGTGCTCTAGTTTTTGATTTTTGTTTTGGTTTGCAGCTCTCCAATTTAAATGTTTAAATGTTAAACTCTTGGAAGATGGTGTTTATCAATGACTCATCTTCTCTCTCCCCACTAACCTCTTTTCTGTGGGGTTCACCTCGTATTAAGACAAAATACGTGATGTGTTTGTTGCAATTATAAAAAGGTTGCTGAAGAAGTTATGGCTGGTTTTTGCTTCCTGTCATCCCTTCTGACTGCATCCTGACGGCAGCCTTCAGGTCTGATCTCTGCAGAATGTCATGTTGTAACTACATCAGTGTGATGGAGAAGCAGCAATGATTTTTGCGTGTCCAAGCGAACAGCTTTCAAGTGGCGCAACAATGGGCCAATTCCCTTACCAGTTACCGTTTTTTGTTTTTATGGCGAACTGACTTCCAGGTTTCACTCAAGCAACTCCTTGTGCAATAACAAAGCAATGTGGCCGCGTGTAGTGGGTTTAGATATGAGAGTCAGACTTCTTTCATCGATGCTCAAATACAGCTGTTAGGAGTCTTTAGTCGGCTCATGATAGCTTAAGCACTGGTTAATGTGAATTAATGATCAAAAAGGCTTATTTGTATGCCTGACTTGTTGTTCACTGACCCTGTGCGTGACCTTACGAACTGCCAGCACTGAGTCGCATTCGACAGCACACACAAGTATCAGATGAAAATAACACACGCCCTTTGTGAGCCTTTGAGACTCTTGTGTTTAAGTTGAACGTGGTGATATTAATTTGTTTTTAGTTAATACCCCACATTTGCAATTGTTATTGGCCAGGTGACATCTCTAATTTTGCTAATAGCAGCTTAAAGCCAAAGTGAAAACAAAATTAAATGCATTAGTTATAGTAAAAAAGTTCCACTGTCTGGAGCTTTGCTAATCTGCATCAGGGAGACAATTTATCATATACTGTCACCAACTATGGCTGTGGGAATCCTTATTTCATTTAATTTCTTTTACAATGGCAGCTGCCACATACAGTAATTGTTTACATTGTCTTATTGTTAATTTTGCCTGGTGTAACATTAATCGAGAGTTAGCATCTTTGCAGCTGTTCCCGAACCATGTCATGAGTAATGTCACATTTAAACTCTAACACAGATGTTATGAAATAATCTGAAACCAAATATCATGCTTTGAAATTAATTGTTTTGCCCATAATGAGACAGATGAGATGTAGAACATCTTGCCACTGAAGAACAAGGTGTCTCTATTACTGCCAACAACTCTGCAGACAAATTACGCCAGCACAGATGCTCCAACACTTTGCTTTGGATCCAAGGTCCTACTTTTCCCAGCCAGAAAATCAAAGGGAAGTTACATCCCCTCTGATTTAAATTCCTCAGCTTGTTCTGTTTGTAGGAATCAGAATATGGAGGATCAGATGTTTGCCCATCCATGTGGCGGTTGATGCCTTTTGCAAAGTTTCTAATAAACAGAATAATGGTTCTACGGGAATCTGTGGTTATAAAAGTCGTTTGTGAAATGCTGCTGTAAAAAACAACACAATTTCCGCAGATTAATAACTTCAACTTGAGCTTTTTTGTCATTCATTTCGTTAATCAAGGACCACATTAACTGTGGCATCTACAACCTCTGAAACAGTCAAGATCTCCTTGGCATTTCCGAAGCCTGGTCGTCTCTCACCCACAGAGAGGGAAATGGAGCATGTGTTTATTACTGGCAGCAAGTACGGATGTGAAATCCAAAAGCACATCCCTACATGCTGCCAGTAAAAATGTAAAAGCTTATTTGCTAAAAGCTTCTTCAGCATGAAGTTTTTTGCAAGTGTAAATATATTCTTATTCTGGATTGCAAGATGTATGAGTCGCATTACTTTTTATTTTATTGCTGTTTGAACTACATTGCACTCCGTTAGAGAAGTCTTTTATCTACTGGGGGCTGAGAAGCTGAAGATCTTACAGTTTATTGCAAAGTTTAAAATTACAACCAGCTTTTTACTCTATTTCTCTTTTCAGATAAATCATACAGTATATGAAATTGAAATTTGGCTTACATGTAATGTAAAGGCAAATATAGTTGACACGGAGATCTACAGCATAAATAGGGGCCACAGCCCTACGGCGAGCTGGTGAAATAGTAAAACAATTAATCTTGTTCGCCGCCACAGAAGTGCGCTGTGGTGACTGTCAGTTATAGAACGGCCTCTCTTTATGTAAAGTGACCTCACATTAACACCATTGTATGTGGTTGTATTATGATTGTATGCAGCCTTGTAGTGTCAGTCGTAACATCCACTGGAGTAACGGTATATGTAACACCTTATTTTTCTGTGAAAAATAAAAAAAAACACTCCATACACACACACAATGCATTATTTGGGGAAATGATTACTAAAAAGACATTCTCTGATTCAGCAGCTTAAGAATAAGGTTTCTGTTTTTGCTCTTGCAGGTGGCTGAGCAATTAAGGAAGGAATGCTGCGAGGGTATGTGGATTAAGGGGAGACGCTGTCCGCCTCAAACCACCAGCCTCCCACCTTCTGAACAGTAAGCAGTTTCAGCAGTCTTTGGAATCAGCAGGCCAGCAATTATTGCCTGTGAGTATCATTGCCCTCCCCGAATTATGAGATGTTCCTGCTGATCAGCACGCAGTGTACAAAATTTTGTTTTAGCAGGCAAATCTAACGTCATCTCCCACATCAGTGCACTGAAATGCACCAGATTTTCAGGCCTTGTCTGGCACATTTTTTAAATTGCCAACAATTAGCGCACTTAACGAAAGTATGAAGAAAACATAGCGCCATCTCCTATGTCACGACGTTAGTGAAGACAGTGGTCAGAAGAAACATTTCAAATACTGAACCATGGTGCCATTTTCTTTAAATAGTATTAATTAACATCATAGCGCCGCATTTTAAAAGTGCTTTACAGAGTGCAGGAACTTTTAACAAACTCAGAGTCACTTTAGGTACCTCTCAGGCAGAGCTTAGGCATTTAATGCACTACTTAGTGACTAATTTACCACAATACTCCACCACTGTTGTCAGGATTAAACGTGTTGTGACAAAGCCTCCACCGTGAGTTAATGTATCTCAGTGAGCTCCTGCATTTAAAGCACATCTTTTATTTGGCTGATGAAGTACTTTATGCCTAAACATGAAGGAACTTATTTTTTACTGCAATGCCGCAAATGCCTCCATTTGTCGAGCCTCACAGCAGAATGTCTTTTATGGTTGGCCAATGAGGAAAGCGTCCC
>JAPQRN010000022.1:17776343-17828940 GCA_037367275.1 Coranthus polyacanthus | reverse complement strand
CTTTACAGTCTGTACAAGGTACAACACCCTCTGTCCTTAGACCCTCGGTTCGAGTGAGGAAAAACTGCCCAAAAACCTGTAATTAATATTTACTATCATTACAAGCATAATAACCAATAACCAGCTAGTAATATATAATATGATATTTGCTAGATTCAGTCAATATTTGCCATAAATGTGAATTGTAAAGCATTGTAGAGAATGGGAGGCAAACATCTGTTAAAGACACATCAAATGTTTGCTTTACAAGTTTAACAGAGTAATAAGCTGTATTTAAATTACTCACAATGAAGATCCAATTGTATAAACGAAGAGAGCTGAGAAGCAATTAATGTTTCAAGAGCATAATATCAAAAGGTTGTGTTGAAGGGATGTTATATTGAATTTCTACAGCAAATCACAGGTGGTCTATTGCTTGCGGAGCTGTATATACTTCACTGTGTCTCCCACGCTTCAAACATCAAACATAGGCTCCTTTAGACAGCTTTACATTGGATTAATAATCAATAAAATATACGGAATGCCTTGAAGACAATTCATGATTTAGTGATGGTTCTTTTCTATCACACCACACCTACAATACCAGGGAGGCTTGTATGTCAATCCGCACAGCAAGCTGTTGTTTACTGATGATTTATTGTGAAGACTGCTTTGTAGGAAAAGGATGGAAGAGAAGGAGAAACTTATTTCCATCAGTACCCACCTTCCCCGCACTAATAGCATCATTTTCCATCACCCACGAACAAACTATTCTATTTCCGTAACCTGATTAATGCATCCCAGCACCTCGCACAACCACACACATACACACACGGAAAAGCAATCACTTTTGTCTTGTCTCTGGTTTGACCTTGCTGCATTCTGCAAAAAGTGTGGTTTGTCTCTCCAGCCAGCGCATGACACCACAAAACATATGACGCACTTCAGGTGACATACAGTATTGGTGTTTGGTGTGAGATACACTGCTTTCTTGCTTGAAATCATTCAACTGAATCAACTGAAGTAGCCGCAACTACTGGCTTCTCTCTGCTATGTTACGAATGACTGCTTTTTTTTTCTTCTTCCTTCTGTCTTTCTTCTCCTGTCTTTTTGCTGCCTCTCTCACAAACCTATTTCTTTCGCCAACTTTGTTATTATTTGCACCCGTGCACCTAAACTTGCCTTTCAATAATGCATTTTACTCCTCGAGCAGTTTTCGGGGTTCTCAAATACACTTTGAAAAAAGTTCAAAACAATCATAGAGAAGGATAACAATTTGATTTGTGAGGCACGTTTTTTTTGACGTTGAAGAAAATGGATAAATAGGTTATAATACCTGCATTGATGAGATGCAAGTCAAAAACATGTGCAGAGGTAAAAGGAAAGGTGAAGTCAGAGACCAACGGCCTTTTGAAAAAAATACAGGAAAAATCTGTGCTTTTTCATATAAAAGAAGAACTTATTTTAATGGTTTGTTTCATCTATGAAGCGTTTATTAACGGGCCGCTGCTGCATTTTGAAAAGGAATGCATGTCTCAGAAGTCATGCTGTTGCTTTGATCTGTCTTTTTCAAAATGGTTGCTGCACATGTGTCTTTGATTAGCCACTAATGCTGCTGCGTTTGAGTCACCTTTATTATTGTGCTTTATAGTGAACCATCTGTTGAGTGATTCAGTCTGAAAAATCATCGTCCGTATTCAATGACCATTCAGAAATGATGTTGTATCAAACAGATTTAGCACTTTTTTTTAAATCTTTTACATCCAGCCTCACGGAAGTGCGATAAGCAATATGGCACTTTTTTTTTTTGCTCAAAATAACCCACCAATGTCAACTGCTATACACGTTCTCCTTTAAATTATCGTGTGTCTGTTTGGTTGTTATTCTAACAGCATGAACACTTTCACAGTTGTGTGAATATAGGGATAGTGCATTGCCCCATTTTGCAAGGTCAACCTAACAAATGGAGAATGATAAATATGGCTTTGAAGTGATGAACCAGTGCAGCAAATGCAGTCAGTTGACCATTCAGGTATAATCTGATATCACGTTTCTTTGCGCCACATGATTTATCTGTTAAAGGAATACAATTATTAGATCGATTGGGAGTGTTATATAGTCATACTTTACCCCTTTATGCCTGCTTTCTGCCTGCCCTGTCTTTATTGGCACAAGCACACATTGACTCAAATTTAATTGGTTTCCCCACGTACAGGTATGTCACGGAAAAATACAGTCCGCTGATCAACTCAGAATGTTTAAAAGGTTTTGATCTCATGACGCATTTATGGAGTGCCGTACGT
Source organism: Coranthus polyacanthus (assembly GCA_037367275.1). Lineage (NCBI taxonomy): Eukaryota > Metazoa > Chordata > Actinopteri > Kurtiformes > Apogonidae > Coranthus > Coranthus polyacanthus. The sequence goes on along the minus strand of JAPQRN010000022.1, from coordinate 17,826,658 downwards.
TTCGGATCTGTCAGTCCTGGCTTTGTAATTTCTTTCCCTGGAGTTGATCAAAGCCTATGACTGAAAACTTTGTCATCTGCGATACACACCCCGTCTCCCTACCTTAGACTCCTTCACGTACAGTACATACATAGAGGAAAAACAAACAAATAACAGCCACAATTTATCCACCAAGCTTTGCCTATTGCTTAGTATAGGAGTAACCTATTTTCCTAAGGTATGGGAGACATGTGGGAATAAAAGTGACAATGTTCACAGAGGCTTTCCTCCTCAAGGTCAAGAATAGAAGTGTAAGATAGAAATAGAGACGTCACAAGATTGCTTTTTCATCCCCAGTGGCAAACATAAATCTCCTATTGAAGAAAAAACAAAAAAAAACAAAACCTCACGTATTTCTTTACAACCTTGTTTACTTTCTGTGCATAGAAGCACTATCAGGGAGAACTGACAGCTTATTTGAAACGATACACCTTTGGATGAGTACAATAGATGTTTTTGGATGTTGTGACTTTCAAGAAAAAAAAGAAGAAAAAAAAAAAACTCTGGAAAATTTCAATAAACTGTATTCAAAAAGAGCTTGTTGAGCTTATGCCTTTTCTTTCCAATCAAAGTAACGTTGACTTATAGTGTGTCTTAATGAAGGACATAATTGGTTCTAAAATTTCTATAGCTGCCATGTTACTCAGGTGGAGCTGGACATCTTTTGTTCTTTTGCACCCTGGAGAGCAGCGAAGTGTGCCAGTGTGATGGTAAGACTGTAAGCACACTTTAATTGATGCCACCAATTATTCTGTCTGCTGGCAACAAAGCACGGCAAGTTACAGTGTGCAGCACATTGGTTTAACAAGGCTAGGTGTCCCCAGTGCTGGTTTCAGTGGTTTTGATGAGGACAGCCAAAAGGGAGAATACTGCAGTTCCCTGCAATGATACAAGACAGACTACGGGGATAATCTATTCAGCCTACAGCCAGCAGTGAGGCAATGCATGTGTGGTCTTCAAGCTCTCTTATACCGTTCATATCATTAAGGCACCCACATGTGGAAGATTTATGCTCATGTTCTCTATGAGGTTTAAGAGTGTTTTATAGCGTGTGTAATGTTAGATTCTTCCTCGTGTTCGCTTTAATGTTGAAATGAGAATTGCCTGTAAGTCGCGGTTTGCCTTTTCACAACCTATCTAGGAATTTTACCTCACCAAGGTACAGGAACCAGCTGTTTGACAAATAACTTGCTGTGGTAGCAAGTGGCAGTAACTAATGTGTCGCATCTGAGGAAAATAGCATTGATTGTGAAGGAGTCATTTACTCCCTATTGAGAAGCGATTTGTTGAGCGTTGTTTTTTGCAGGACGTGAAGGATGGTTTCTCAATACTGGAAGTGTGGGTCAGGAGGCAGGTGGGGGGCTCCAGATGATGTGTGACACCAAAGTTCAGGCCAAAGGTACTTTAATGATCTGTACAAGGGATCATTGGAAAAGAGTGAAGGGCAATGAATCATTTGCAAAAGAGATGCATCAAGGTGATTACGGACCAGAACCCGGCTGCAGCTTCTAATCTTTTTCTCTACCCATGATTACTTGCAGCTCTGAGCATATCACAGTAGGAAGGTGAAAGCAATGTTAGATAATGGAACTGTCATGGGAATGGCATTAGAACCCGCGAGACCTTAAAAGGGGGTTCCTTACAAAAGCAGTTATGCAGCCTGTTTGTCTCGAAGCTCTTTCATCCCACAACATTGTGCCAGTAGCCTTGATGGCCAAAATGACATAGTGCACAGGCTACTTTACAACGGCAGGTCTGAAAGTATTCTGTTTGTCATTTAAGACTGGCATTGCCATTAAAAACTTCAGGAACTCTGGAATAAACATCTATATTTACACAATGGGAGAGCGTCATGATAAATGACGCACTGTGCTTTTAAAAACCCGCAATTTCAAACTCTGATTTTTCTGACATATATAACTGGCAGTTTCAACTACAACTAGACAACTATTTGCTCACGAATCAAGATCACAGTTGCCATTGTTAATGATAATAAATCCACTTCTCCTCTTTTCTACTTAAAACATGTTTTGTTCTAGTCGCTGCATGCAATCTCTATCTGTAATAATAAGCTACTTCAAACTGAAAAGCCCACTGCCTTTCACTCACAGCCCGTTTCAATTCCATTTAGGCATGTCACGACACCTGAAGCCTGGCATTCATAGTTAGCCTAGTTAGTTATTTATACAGTTGCAGATAAAGACACAAGGTCTTCTTTTGATTCTGCTGCAGTCCTTTTAAACGAATGCATACGAAAATACGACTGTATTCAGTGATGACAAAGAAAAAAATCACAGGGACACTTTTGAATGACACACTGTTTATGCAAAGGCTTAAAAGGTCACGAAATACGGATTACAAAAGAGAGAAAAAAACTCACTTTGGAATCAGCATTTTTTAAAAATATATCTCACAAAGCAATTTGAGTGAATTGAGTGATAAACAGTATTGGTTCTGCAGTATTTTTACATTGGGGCAGTAAGGCTGTTTTCTCTAAAAATACAAATGGATTTAAAAAAAAACCCTGCATACCAACATCCTCTCTTAAAATGGACACCTTTGTTGCTATGTAGTTATATACAGCAGGTCTAATAACCTCTAAGCCTAACCCTGGGAGATGGGAGTTTTCCTTTCAAGAACAGCTGATCTGATTTGGTTCAATTAAGTAGAGTTTATTCACTCAGAGTTAAGTGCCTCGTGAAAGCAAAAAGCAATTCAGTTTGTCAAATCGCTAGTGCCTTGTATTTAAACATTGTGCTATACTATATTGTGTGCTTTTCTCACTGTTTGTGGGTTGTAGCTCACCTGTTGCCCCGCTGAAATCCTGTCTCGATAGCCCGTGTGACACTAACTCTCAACCCTCTTGTTCTTTATATTTTCGCCAGCTTAAGAAACAAGGATTCCCCATGGCAACGGTAATCAGACGGCATTTGTGTTAATTCAGTGCAGGTTAAAAATAAATAAATAAATGTGGACAAAATGCGTATTTTTCTCAAAAAACAATTAGCACCTGCAAAGAAAGAGCCTGAGAATAGAAAAAAAAAACAATATGTTAACATTAATAACTTGTTTAGCGCTAACCATTCATGTAACAAACCATCTTGTTCAAACTAAAACCTGAAGTGGACCTTTATATTAAAAAGACCTATCAGCACCATGCAGTGCACATGTTCATTTGCGCTGCAGCACTTGTTTACTCCTCATTTTCTCTGAAATATTGACACCATCCTGTTTAACATAATAACAGAATTTTCCCTCAGTATACTCTGCACATCATGACATGGTGATTATTCATCGGTGTAGCAGTGTAGCCTAGCCTAAAGTTTGTAAAATATAATTTTAGTTCAACAGGCATTCACAGTATGTTCAGTAAAAGCTGTAACCGTTCAAGGAACTATCCTAACAACCTGATGCACAGAAACTCTGCGTTTCCTGCAGCAAACGTGCCAGTTTCATCTTATTGAATTCAGTGTTTACACTAAACCTTGATGTTGATTCAATAATACAATGTTTCACCTCGAACCTGCATCTCATCAGTCCACTTTCCTCTGAAACTGTCTCTTTTTATTGGCGGTTGCGTGCACATACATTCACGTGCTGTTGAGGAGTATCTTTTGAGAAAAGATCAAGAAAAACAGTATGAACAGAGTTTGATGTTTGACAAAGTGACAGTGCTCTGAGTTTTTGAGAACATGTTCTTGTGCAGTTCCTATTTCACAATAAAAGTGTCACTAAAATGCTAGAAGGCCTTTAATTTGAAACGGTACGGTGTTGTCTGTATTCACAGCGTAGCTTCACAGGACATGGGTTTTTGTGGTGGATTTTTGGATGCCATTTGGTTTAATCTAAAACTAGAAATAATAAAATCTACAGGGCTTCAGATATTCACTTCGTTAATATACGTAGCAAGTTTCAAAAAGATTGATGCATCAAGTTTGTGAGTTCTAGTGGAGCATCACACACGCAGATGGATGCTGGTGATACCCTGTTTGCCTTTGGCACAAATGGTAATTAAAACTAAAACTGGTTACTTAACACAATTGCACATTTTAGCGATTATACTGCAGATTTAATAGAAAACCTCCATAGAAACATGTCTTTTTTGTGTTAGCAGTCAGGTGGCCTGTTTGAGAACAGCAATATTTTGCATCTTCTTGGGAGTGTAATACAATTTTAATCACACAGTCACAAGTGTGAAAAACATATAATACTGTTAATACAGGGTGACGCACCATGTGTCACTCCACACACTTTGCTGAACTCACCTTGTCCTATCAATCGTTCAGGAGACCTTTTAATCCTGCTGCTTCTCTGTAGCACTGGCTTGTCTCCAGCATGTGTTTATTGGCTCTGGTATCAGTGGGATACTTGTGGTGGCCTGCCTCACCTTTAATTCTGAGATTCCTGCCAAGACTGCGTCAAGTCCCTCTTTGACTTCAGCCATCAGCTAGATACCTAAGAACTATTCCACTGAGCTGCATTTTTTTTGTCCCCCATGAAATAGCAGTGGAGACTATTGATTGGTCTATGGTGCTGCAACTCTTTGACGAACATAAGACATTTGAGGCGAAACCCTGCAGAACTAGTTCAAAACATAACATGTGAACATGGTACCAAACTCTGACGAGAAAACTAAGTTATTAACTACTGAGCAATGTGTGTAATCCATGATGCCACAAATGTTGTTCTCATTTGACAAACCATTCAGGCTGATAAATATTGGCACACCGTTCGTTGTGGTATTTACATTGATTGGTCTTACGAGGCAGTGTAATTAAAAGGTCAAAACTTTTCAAATTGATAGGCCCTCACCCTCTCGGTCAATCATATTTCGGAGATTGGCCACATGAGGGGGGAGTTATGGAATGTCTGCCCCATTCTTCAGGATGACATTTGCAAACACTTATTTTCTCCCTAAGACAAAGAAAGCAAAAAATGTTCCGAGAGGCTAGTCCTGAGTCAGCACTCCAGTAAAAAGATTTTGTGCATGTCGGGAGCAGAGCTCTGTGCATAAGCCCATTAAGGAAACGTGATTATGGTATTTTGTTTGCTGGGAGACCTGATTTTACTTTTTACAAACAGGATGTGAAGGATTTAAAAATGAACACATAAACAAAATAAAGTAGGAGAGCTTGATGTGATTTTCTTTCTGGAGCGTGAAGCAGCAAGGTTGGTTCTCTACAACTGATGGGTCACACACAAAAGCCTGGACACCGACTGGATTTTATTAAATACAGAAGAAGTGTAGAATTGCTCTCTTTTCTGTCTGACATTGTTTAGTTTGCATGACTTCATCTACATTTTATGGGCTACCGCATATTGGTCTTTAATTAAACTTTGGGGGGGGCGGTGATTAAAGCAATCACCCTTTTCTGTTGTTCTCAAATTTACTGACATGGTACCACAAAGTCCCCAAAGATAGAGTCAGTCATTTGTGGCAGATGATGTGTTTTCATGCCTTGGCTTGTTTTAACTTGGTCTAGCAGTAGTGTGACTGACTGAGCCTTAAATATCAGAGATGCCTTCACTGAAAAGAGATGGTTGAATAGTTAAATGGCTTTCCCCGCTCAGTTTTGGCATGTAATTAACTTTCAATCATCATTTCATTCGTCGCTGTCAACTATAATTCTATAAATGAAATGTAGCACCGCAGGGGTCTCCTTGCGCAGGAGAAGTCACATGCTATTTTATTAATAGCTCTTCTGAGGCAGGAAATGGTTAATGTGTGCTTGGTCCTCCCACGGTGAAAGGCTTTAATATTTGACAGCATGTGCTGCCTGAGCTATTATTTTAGAATACTTCAACTCACAGAACGGTGAACTTCACAACTACTGCACTCAGAGGAAAATCGTGCACTTCGTGTCACTATGGCATGCATCAATAATCGTGAAAACATAGGATTGATTACTATGTGTGGTACAACCAAACAAGATGTAAAAGCAATACATATTTATACATATATATATATATATATATAGATATATATATAGATATATATATTGGCATGTTTCTACAGGGGTTGAGAAATTTTGATGGCCCATGTTTTTAATGATATATGAACATAGACGCAATAGAGACACCCTTAAAAAGTCTCAAAAATCAATCATAATAACCCAAACATAATAAAATAATTCTGCAAAACATCTACAACAATCATTCGCGATACTGTGTGCACAGAATTCAACTATATTCCAGTGCTCTTTTCTCCTCCGATGCCACTATCTCCGTATGAGTTTTGTGTTATTGATCATCTCTCGTTGTGTTAATCCAGCTCACGACTTTCTTGCCCCGTAGTCGTTGTTCTTTTTGGTTGCAGTTTATTGTCTAATTTTTTTTTTAACTGTCTCCCCAGCCGCATTACAGGAGCTCCGTCTATTTACAGTATATTGAGTCTGTGTCTGTGAAGCCTGTTCCCAGCGTCGGCTGAAGTTCTCACAAAGAATAGTCTTGAGCTGTGTCTGAAAAACTCCCACCACAAACTGGACTGGCAACTTCAGTTTTAAGAAACAGCCCAAGGCCTGTTTTTATGACCTTGCTTTTAATTAACTGTATTCTTTCTTCACAAATATTTTTATTTTGATACTTATTTTATTTGAACATTTGTATGCTTTCATTTTAAGATTTTTTTTTGTATTACTAGTAATATTGACTTTATTTTATTTTTTTATATTATTGTATATTTCTCTGTAAATCACTTTTAGCTACATTTTATGTATGAAAGGCGCTGTATAAATAGTTTAAATAAGTTTATTGTTATTATTATTATTGTGCTTGTCAGAAACAGTAATAGGCGTAATACATGTCACAGTCCATTTCTCTAATGAGTAACTTGATACGTGGCTTGATTAACAGTCCAAAATGAATTCTCGCTTGTCAGTTCTTATGTGTGGCTTACGTGCCCCTAAAACCCCACTAGTGAGCGCTGCTGTCAGGCAGAATGTTAGGGAAGGGGTGCGGTCAGAATTAGGCTGCTTGTATTGTCTGTGACTTAGCTGTGCTTAGCGCGGTTTAGATCCGCTTTGTCTAATTACTCGATGAAAGACCAGCAGAGTCCTATTTGACATTTGACCTCTCACTCACTTAAAGTCCCAGCAGCCGATTTCAGCAGTTCCTTCCGTCACTGAAAAAGGCTAATAATGATCCCAGTGCGCTCCCCTTACCCCTACATGTTCACACACACTCACACTCAATAACACCAAGCGTGCACCACAAGGGGACCAGCTTATTGCTCAGAGTCACACATTGAGAAATGGCCATAACCCTGGAACAAATAAAGCAACCCAGTAGAAAGCTAGCATTTCCCCACCTAATAATTGCCTCAGAAACTGCATGGAAATAATGAGATTCTGCTGACACAATGGAGCGGTCAGACTGAATACAGTACATGTACTCCTCTGCACAGTTTGCTTGCTTGTGTATGTGTGTGCAGTTGCCTGTATATGCCTAAACATTTATGTATTTGCCATTTGCCTCTAAAGGGTAGACAGGCTGAAGAGGTTAAATGGTTTTATTTGTTATTGCCTATTTGCTCTGCTGAAACTCCTATTTCCCTGCTCCTGTGAAATTGCTCTTGTATCATAGCTATATCTATCCTTTGACATGAAAAAAGCTTGAAAAATGTAATCCCACTCTGAAAACAGATTTCAGTTCTTACACAGCATTTTGATACAAGTGCCACAACACTGGAGGAGGCTTTGCAATAGTCAAAGGAGCACTGCGAGACCCATGTCACTGGAGCTAAGACGTTTACTTTTGTTTTTCATTAATTCTATGATTTAAATATTCTATTTTTTTTCCACAGACTTTGTCAGTGAGTAATTAGTCAAGTCATTTAATTACACTTACAATAAGTAATGTGGAATTAGGAATTTGAAGTAACTTTCCAACAGGCTGTGGATCATTGTATATCGTTGTAAAATAATCAATGTAATGTAATCAAACCCAACAGAGACTTGTAGCAAGGTCAGAGAAAAAAATAGTCTTGAAAATAATTTCCCACAAAAAATATGAAGATGATGCCTTGATGAGTAAATACGATCCTAACTGTGGAATCCTAAACTGTGACGTTGCACTACACATACATTTGATTAAGTGTCCATAATAGCATCCTTATCCATCCAGTATACTCTAAAAATAAAAAAATGATTTTTTTTTAGATAATTCAATGACTAAACAAAGTTAAAAAGTCAGAGTTGGAGGGTTGAGTTTCTGAAACTGGTGGAGAAAATGATTTTGGAAAAACTTTAGACAATACTTTGGAACAAAGTTTAAGTGAGTAATGGCTACTGTCTAATAATACAAGAGAAAGAGGATGATTCAGAGCACAGCACTGAGCAGTCAAACTTTACGGAGTCAGTGAGCTCAAAGGGGCAAGTGTCACCACCCACAATCTTTTAAAGTAAGCTAAACTTTTTTTCAAAGTAACCCATATTGTATAGAGGCATTTGTGATGTTTCTATTGTAATCACTGGCACGGTATAGCTAGCTAGTACAGAAGCCATGTAGGTACTTAAATGTACCAAAGTATTTTTAAAAACTACATGCAGTATGGGTCACTGGTACCGCTGCAGTCAAAGGAAAAAATGACACCCATTTGGGAAACTGAACACACTAAGCACCAAGTGGAATTTTATTTCTAATAACTGTGGGCTAAGAAATAAGATGAACTTCTGTACATCTAATGAGAGATAAATATAATAAAACACCAGTATTGTTTATGTTTGACTGGTTTGTTTATATTCTACTCCTATTATTCATATTATTGTCTGCACAACTGCTAATGTTGTGATGTTCTAAAGCTCACATTAAGGTAAATGGTGCTTGCCTACAGAGACAAAAACGACAAGTGGGAATCATTTCCTTCGAAGTTACCACCTTGTTCAAATGAGGCATCATGTATAGGCCATTAGCTTTGTGCAAACTCAAACATTTTCACTGTAAAATGTGTGAGGGGTTAAAAAGTGAGCTGCCTGTTATTTGTTTAGTATGAAAATGTTCTTCCAAGAAAGAAAAAAAAAAAAGCTTTTAAAAAAGTAATGGATTTTTGATGCCCCAGGGGGAGCTCTAATGTACAGTACATGATAAACTATTTCTATATGTAGAACGCATTGTGGCATGTTACAAAGCAGTGTTCAAGAAGAAATAACAAGAGTACAATTTGGCCAAGACCAAGACTGCATTCTGAGTCATATTAAGCCAAAATATCAATACTGTCCATCTTATCCCCATTGTATCATTGTTATTCTTTACACGAAAGAGAGAGAAAAGGTCAACCAATAAATGTTTAAAAACTAACTTAGTTAAATGAATTCATGTTACAGAAAACGGGAAAATTAAGTATCACAAAGTAGACACTCACAAGGTCATTCTGAGATTAATGTAAATCTGGCTGAGCAGACTGTTATTTGCACAGAGTAATCAGCTATTCCATTATTTCAATAATCCATAAGCCACACATAAAAATGGAAATACCAGTAACAAATTAATCCTTAACATCTTGGAATCTACAGCATCATTTTTTTTTTAAATATAGCCCTTTTGTGTGGAATTCATTTTAAGTCTCTAGGGCTACATCCAGAAAAAAAAAAGGTTGAAACAGACTGTATTAAATGAACTGATATACAGAGGAAGTGTAAGGGTCCTGGGGCTGTCACTGGAGCACTGAAGGACCCGGAGGTAGATGAGGAAATAAGTGAACTAAACAGACAAGGAACAGGCTGGTGGTTGGTTGGACGAGCTGAGGTCTGTGGCTGAATGCCGAATTACTGAAGCAATCAGACTGAGTGGGGAAAAGGCTCAGATGGTTCAGTATAGGCGAGGAGTCTCAAACCACATGCAGGCAGAGAACCAAACAGATGAACGAGATCAGGAACAGGCAGAAGACAGGTCGGGAGTCGAGCAGAAGGCTTCCGATGAGGCAGGCAAAAGGCATATGTCTATAGGCAGGCTGGGTTTGTAACAAATGGTCTGGCAGAAGATGAACAGGCCAGAGAGTTCCACACAGGGCCTAAAAACAGTGGCAGAGGAGAGAAGTCCAAGGGGCAGTGAGTCTGGTGAAGGGATTGGGAGCAGGTGCGTCTGACAGGTGACTGTAATACTAGAGGGAGGGATGCAGGTAGGGAGTGGCAAGGGAGGTGGAGAGGTGCTGCGTTCCATTTACCTCGGAAGTTGGAAGGGCTGGGAATGAAGTCTCACCCGATTGACCACAGTCCAGTAGAAGTCAAAAAGCCGATAGCAATAATGGTTCTAGCCAAAGTTAGCCCCTGTTAGTAATACCAGTTGGTAACCGCGCATTAAGTCACATTTCGCACATACAAACACAACAACGGGTTCACAGATAGAAGTTGGACCGCGCTGTGTCTCAGTGATTTAATGAGACGCAAATAAGACAGAAATCTTAATTGACTGTATATGCGACTACAGCTTTCAGAACTGTTGATGTGCCGAGCAGCCATCTTGAATTTCGACGTTGGGGCTGGCGAAGAGTGTGGACAGGAGGGGCCAGTGAGGGAGAAGCAGGAGCAAGAAAGCAATGCAGTTCACATACGTGGTCTCATAATTTTTCCATGATTCATGCCTTTTTGTGACAGTACGTATTAGATGCATGAATAGCATTAAGGGTGCAGGGACTGTACAATGAGCTGAAGACATTGGGCATTTTCATGTGTGACATCAGCAAATTTCATGAGAACTGGCCATCCAAAATGTTTGCCATAATGTGAAGTGTAAAGTGATTTCACAGTTTTATGTCCAGAAGGCCAGCCTTACTTAAAAATTATTCCAAACTGTGGATCACAGTGGATCATTTTGTGTACATTTCATGTAATATACATTAAACTTCTCTAAAGCCGTGTGGAATTAAACGATGTTTGAGGATATTTAACCATTACTTCATCTCATGAAATGAACAAACACATTGGAAACCCAAACTTAATGTCTGTTCATTTTCAGTCGGTGAAAAGCTGAAGAGAAAATGGGATTAGACCTTTAGCAGCATGCAATCACTCAACGGATCGACATGGATTTGGCTGCCAACAATTTGCTAAAGCAATGGTGGCAGCTTTAAAGTGATTGAAATCTCTCCACCCTTTGAAATGGTGGGGAGTTGGTGAGAAGTGACCCCAAAAACCGCTTGAAAAAGTGATTACTTTATCATTGCACACTATTACAAATACCACACCCTCACCCTTCTTTACTCTCTGAAAAACAAAAGGATGGGATTTGATTCAGGGCCAGATTAGGTTTGTGTGTGTGTATTTGTGGAAACTATGTATTCATCTGTGCACACAGTTGTATGTATCTGTGTGTGTCTGTACTGCATAGAGATCAAGGGGTGGCAACATATTTTACAAGGAGCTCTCATGCCTGGTAGTCCTTGTCTGTGTGGTGAGATGACAGGCGAGTATAGCCCTGGCGATGGATAGTGCCCTGCAGATGAAAAAAATAAATAAAACACAGCCATTGTTTCAGAGGCTATGAGCAGAATATCAGCCGGGATGTGAGGCTGTAGTGCTGCTCATAATAGCTCGTCTATAAGGAAACACATTTATCACATTTGTCCTGTTGGCAAAACAAAAGCCCAATAGTAAGACCATTACTTATATATATGTAGTAGTGCAAATAATTGGTACATGGTTTGCAGAGTAATAAGTGTTCAGGGGAACATCACCAATATTGATATGTGTAAAAAATTTTCTGCTTTATGTTTAGCGTGTTTGTAATCCAAATAGTGGATGGGTTTTTGACTAAATTTATCATACATATAATGTGTAAATATGATGGATCCTAAAATCTGGACTGAACATGAACCATCCTCTGGTTGCCATAATGCCAGAATTTTTAAAAGGCCAAAAAGAAGAGCTTGTGTGTATAGAATATGATCACAGAGATGCTGCTGCACCCGAGCTGCCGTGAGACAGAACTACACAACTTTGCTGCCCTCTCAACCGTTTTTAATACGTGAGCCGTTTTAATCTCTCAGGTGGCTGAGAAACGGAAAAACACACCTCCTTGTATCCAGATGACACTTTGTTTTATATGACTACAGTAAAGTAGTTTGCTACTGATCTAAATTAAAAGCGATGTAACCTGACATCTTTACCCAGTCAGTGAATGGCATACAAAGGCACACATACAACTTTTTATGTAAAAGTATATGCTTAAGCATGGCTTCAAACGTTGTTTAGTTGCTTTTGTTACATTGTAAGAATCTGTGAGACCCTTGTGATCTATCGTCAGATTCCAACGTTGCTTGTTTTACAGGTCTACGTGTCTTGTTTCGGTTGCTGTTTTGGAACAAATAAACACCTAGTGTAACAGTGAGGCTCAGTGATGTGTTTTTAATCATTCTTGGACTACAGTGGAGCTCTACAGTACAGAAGAACAAAGCTAATCGGGTACTATATGAACTGACAAAAGGTTTGTATGACAGATTAATTGCTGGCATTAGTCTTACAGTAGAATTTGTTGATAATAACAAAAGTATAGAAAAATCACCAAACTTATCTTTAAAAAAAAACGACTAAAAGCCTAAATTCTTACCTCACGTAGCCAAAAACTGCTATAAATATTTAAATTAAAATCCTTCTGGTAATTTTCTAATTTACATATACAGGATTCACAGAACGTTGGAACACGCACCTACAAGAAGACTTTCATTTACTATTACTGTCTAAATGAAATGGCTTTGTTGTTTGAGAAGTAAGATGGAAAATATAATTAAATTCTGCCAGCTTGAGAAGTTGAAGGACAGCATCACTGTCCCCAAAAGGAGAAATATGTGTACTAAAAATTCTGTAGAAATCACTGATAATGTAGAATACAAGAAGGCAAATTGCAGAGGATTATGCAGTCTCATTTGGGCTTCAGTGATAGATTAAGCCCCAGCATTCAAAGACATTGTGTTTTGTTCAAGGGTGGAAGTGACTTTGCCAAGACATTGCGAGATAAGGAGCTAACTGTTATTAGTTTAATGGGAATGATAGTCTGCCTAAAGCAGTGTGTGCAAGTAGCATGGGAGCATCATTTTTCTTTGCAGTGTTTTTTTGCACACGGCTGAGGCTGAGTGGAAGTGAGGAAGCATCAGTCTGCCAATTGTTTGGTGGGAAATCTAAGCCACCGAAGACAAAGTGTTACTCATATGACCACTGGCCTCATATAGCAAGGTCCAATTAGCTGCAGCTGGTGTGAATAAGGGACTTCTTATTCTTCTGAATTAGAGGATTGATTTTTTTTTTTTTTTTTGTTAACATCATTTTATTTATAGTAAATAACTTTTTTTCTTAATAGGAACACTCTTACTGGCATTAGTTTGGATTGTGTGTATAATTACAGTTTAACTCTCACAGTATAAAATGGTAATCAAGATGATTGGTTTCTCTGAAAACATGTTCCCTTTCAATGGAAGTCTAGTAAGTGCATATTGGCCTTATACGTCTTCTGTTATAAGCCTACCCTAACCCATGAAGAGAGTGAATGTTAAAAGGTTAAAGAATTTCTTTAACCACAATTATGGGCATTCATACGCTGGGTAATTGGCTGTCCATTGTACATATTTCTTCATCTAGTTTGCTTCTTCCCCTAGTTTACCTGTTACTATGTCAAATAGATTTTCATCATATTAACCAGTTCATTATGATTACATGAATGTGTTCTTATTTTGTTCTTGCACAAGGTAAAAAGAGGAAAATAACCATCTGAGTATGTTGCTGAATTGTATTTGATGTTAAAGTGGATGCGTGTGCCATGTGATTTGGAGTTAGCGTAAGGAATCGCCCCAGTGACCGCAATCTACACGAGTACTGTCGATTGCTTGGGGAGTTCAGCAATGGCATGAAAACATAAAGCCAATATTTAAAATGAATGAACATAAATAAATCATTGTAGGACGTATTTCTTCTTTACATAAAGTAAATTACGCTTTCATCATCATTATTATTTCACAGCTCAAAACTCAAGTTGGCGTTCCTGCATATTGGCTTGCAATGTGGTCTGAAACACTCTTTCATTTTGATTTGTAAGAACAAGGGGGAAGTATTCAAGAACTGATGAATGTCAAAGTTTAAGATCAAATCTGTGTGTACGCATTATTCATGCATGAGGCCCATTCTGCCTTGGATACAATACAGAATGGTGATATCAAAATGACCATCACAAGCCCTTTACAATAGGTGTCATAAGAATAAGATGTTCCTCCTGTATTGGATTCTGCCTATACCATCTGGCAAAAGCATCTGTCTTTGTCATAACCTGACAATGTACCGATTAAGATCTGTACCTGCCGTCATGCACTTAGTTGAGTTTGTTAGTGACACTCTTTACATGACATAAGCCTCTTTCTGTGCCCAGTGTGACCCAGGTCATCCCTGACCAATCTTTGGCCTAAAATGATAGAAGTTTTGCTGCTGCCATCAAAGGCCTTTGCCTCCCGAACGAGTCTATGTTTAACCCTTTATCAGTCCTCCTCATCGGTGGGTATTGGTGACGGTGCCAAGATGTAAATCTGAACGCCATGTGTCTCTCACATTGCTGTGTGATGAACTGGTTCATGCTGGGTTTCGGGCAGAGAGTGGCTCTAGGAGTATAAAGCTTGCTGATACTTTGAATGGTCTAAGCATTTGTATGTGCGTATGCATTTGTATGTTCATCACCTGATGTCATGTGAATCACTTCCTAAATACTTAGTTTGCTTTTGTAATAAAAGAATCCAGTTAATAAGTCAACAGAGCCTGTGAGAGATCTTCTGTCTGAGTACTTTTCTGAAGTTCTTCTACAACAATAGGAGATAATGTTATTAGTCTGTATAACTCTTGGATTTTTTTTGGAATTTCTTTTTGTTTCGCTTGTACATTTGCAATGACAAAACCAGATGTTAGTAATTCTAAATCCGATTCCTTGCAAATTTGGTGGCTGCCTGCAAGCGCACAGAACAATGCTTATTCAGGATCTTGGCAATTCAAAGCCTATTGAGGGTAGTTTACCCTCCAACCTCACCAAATACACAGCTTTCCATTTTCACTGCACCAGGCATTTCACATAGCAGCACAGTAATAAAAGTAGGGGGAAATGTGTGACTGTGAGAGGGAGAGTATTGTGTGTTTCAGAGCGAGAGAGAAAGGGAGGGGTATTTTGAATCTCATGTAGTCTCTTAACGCATTATAAATGTAAACGTTACTTTTAATAAAGATAACCTTATCTATCTATCTGTCTATCTATACACCGTAACAAAAAGGCAAAGACGCATCGTTTTAAATTATACATCATGTTTTACATAATGTAAATATACTGACCATTTAATGCATAAATGTACTTTGAAACTTTTGGTTATATAAAAAACAGAAAGATTTAAGCTGCCTTTTGTCTCCATGTTCAATACATTATACATGCTGAAAAAGCATGTGCTTGATGTTGCTCTTTTACAAAAAAATTAAATATGTATGTAAAAAGCCAGCCTATTCTTTAGTGATGATATTTAATTTGCTTCAGTATCAGAGTGACACTGTATCAAAAAAAACAACAACAACAGCAACAACACGCGCAAAGAAAATAAATAATGTTTAGGTCGAAGCGCAGACAGTAGGTTTTCAAAAGTTTTTCAAAAGAGTGTGCTTGCATTTGCCCTTTTGTGATATGACCTTGTTATCTGTCTCCAGCTCCTGCCTCTCCCTCACTGGCCCCTCCTGTCCACACTCGATCCCCCACAGGTCTCTCGCTGCCTCCACAGCCACTCCCTCCTACCTGCAGTCATCCCTCCAGTAATCACAGTCACCTGCCCGACACACCTGCTCTAATCTCTTCATCATTCTCTGCATACCTGCCACTTTCCTATGCCCTGCTGCCAGATAGTTTTCTTCCTTTGTGTTGATCACTCCAGTCAGATTATCTCCTGCAGGTCTACTCGTTAGGCATTCAAGTAGCCCTCAGACTTTTGCCTTCTGCCTGCCTCATTGGAAACCTTGTGCTCTGCTCTCCATCGCCTCGCAGAGTAAACTTCCTGGCGTCTTAATCCTTACCTGCTTGACCTTCACTTCATATAATCCTTACCAGGACTGTGTTTCTAATCACATACTGGAGACTATATACTACATAAATACTCCATCCTACTTCCTATAGTATTCTATGGTGCAGTATGTCGTGTATGACATAGTCACATGACCACCAACTTATCACCATGGAAGAAATACCTGGCAGCTGTTGGCAAGCATCTACAATAGTTTGTTACGTTTTCACAAAGAAATCTCTGTGGTACAAATTAAATTGTTCAAATCAGTTGCTGGTGTCAGTTGTTATCTGGCCTCAGTTGTCATATTAGCTCATTTCAACATTTCAAGCTGCCAGAGTATGCTATTCTTGCCACAAATCATTATTTGTATGAAAATATATCATAGCTTATACCATAGCAATTTAATGCACTCGAACCACTCATTTCCCCCGCAGGGCATGGCTGTTTTTTGACTTGTATATCCCTTTTTAATGTAAATTTGTAACTCTGTCCCACACTTCACCATAATAGGATATGATAATGCACCTTTAACAGTAATTAAACCGTAGTAAAAGATGATGACCGTAATGCATTGCCAGATATCACACAAATAGCTCAAACGGTGTGCTGTGAAATTGGGCAGTGAAGTATTTCATCCTCTTGTTTTTGGCTTATTGCAGATTTTCAGGTTTGTCACATACCACATACTGCTTACTACTTTTGGTCAGAAGCGGTAGACCAATAATAGATAGTATGCCATTTCAAACACAGCCGCAGTTTGTCTGCACCGCTGACTCCACTTCCTGGTTCTTGACCCTCTGCCAACCCGACGCTGCCTCCAATCTGTTCTTCTCCTGGTGTGTAATCTCCGTTGCCCGATTTACCTGTTCACTGACCTCTTGCCTGTTCGACCTGGCTCCAACCTGCTCCTTACCTTGAGCGTTTGCCCATCCTTTCAGCCCGTCTTGCTTTCCAGTCGTCGCCAATCCATTCTGTTTACTTTAAGCTTCTAGTTTCAGCTGCTCCACAGAGATTGACCCAGGTTTTGGTAACCTCTCTATTCTATAGTTCTCTACCTCTTCCACCGAGCCCAGATTCAGTAAAAGTCACTCTAAAACCTTTTGCTATTTCCCGCACATTGGATTTGAGTGCATAGCAATACCCTTTAGCTACCATGTCACAAGAAGACAAATGCTTTGCTTCAATGTCTTCACATTGAAACAATGCTGTTCCCTTGAACAAACACTACTCTGCAAACCATGTGACAATTAACTGGCAGTACTTTGTCTGTCTGTATGCACACTGATAACGTGGAGTGGATTTGACATACACATGATTTAAAAAATGTATCATGGAGAAAATATTCATGGGATTGTGTGTCTATGTGCAGAGAGAAGAAGAGAACAGTAAAGAGTCTATGTGATGTCTTTGCTAGAAAATCCACATTTGCTGTGTTTACATGCACACAGTATTCCACTATTCTAAATATGACAATACTCTGAATGTGATAGGGGTCATGTAAACAGCATATTCCATTTGGGTATTCTAAATTGGAAGCTTTTCTGAATTGAGTATTTTCTAATTAAGATATGTGGGATATGCTGATATTTTTTCCAGTTTTAGTTGCATTCTTTGGATATGTATAAATATGAGTCTCGGTTGGGGTTTTTACTGCAGGTTGCAACACACGGTCCCTTGATTACGGTCAGCTGTAGTAGAGATGGATGCCCCAAAGAAAAGCCCACATTTATTGTCAGAAGGAAAAACAGACCTACTTTTAAACATTAGGTAAGAGGATATTCATAGGTTTTTTGATATGCACATGTATCCCATCACCAACCTTTTCAAGAAGGTGGTTGAAGAAATGAAAGAGGGAGGGTGTGTTGGCATGATTGAATGTCTGCTACTTTGAAAACAATCATTTTTAATCAGAGTATGCATAGATGTAAGCAGGAATAGTAGTGGAATATTCATTTTCATTATCTATATAAACAGTTTAGTACTAATATCATCTTTTTCAGAATAAGTGCAAAAACTGTAATATTCTTTGCATATAAACATAGACATTGACGTACTGCAGTGATTTAGAAATGTTATAGCCACCTGTAACTTTTGTGTTTATTCAGTTTAAAGGACATAAGGATTGGCATGTTGCAAGATGGTGGTAAAACAGAGGCATTTAGAAAGTCACGGCTAAAAAGGACACAAGGGATACAGCACAGAAAGATTGATTGGTCATGCTGTGGCACTGCTTGGGATGCTTGCGCTCACTGCAGGTGTATGTCTTTGAATACAGGATAAATCTTAGCGACAAATACATGAAAAACATGTAAGCGCTTGTGCAATTTAAATTGCAGTTTCCACACTGCTGGCTTTTTAAGAAACATATATGGCCTTTTATGTTTATTGCCTTGCTTATATTTTGACAGGTACATTTCTTTTTTCAGGGAATACCCAATAAACAAATTACCAGCAATGCTGTACATTACTGAATACTGCATTGAACTTTTGTTCCAGAAACATTTGTCCGACTGCAACTTTGACATCCACCTGCCGTTCTTGTCTTGTCTTTTGAAAACGACAGACATCTATATAATACTGACATGACCAAACAGGAGAAGTTTAGCATTAATACTCTCACACCTGCAAACAGAGGCATCTATGAAGTGTCCACCTGTCTGACTTGCTGTTACAGGATGAATTTCTGTTGTTGACTGCAGTAAATAGAACAGGGAGGCAAATAATGCAGCTCTACTGTATCTGGGCCTCTCTTCTGTGAAAAGAGGACATGAAATTCCCGTCGCTGTGGATCTCAGTAGTCTGGGTTTGTCCATGGTGCTGAACAGCACAGAAAGGAGATTGACCATTGTGTTCCTGTGCTCTGAGTCAGAATGACTGGAGCTGTCCATGGTTCTGGAATAAGAGAGAGCACACAAGCAGCCTACAATACTGTCAGAATGTGTAGAATCTGTGCATCCTCACATCATACAGTCTGTGGCAATGCAGCTGGTAAATCAAATGTGTTCAACTGAGGAGAACAGGCACTGTTTCTGTTATTTCATGTGCTGCTAAAAGGGACAGGATGTAGAACAGAACATGCCATGTTTTCTTTTTTGCAAAATGCTATTTTTTATATTTTTTTATTTCCTAGAATGTCCACCCTCTATGCAGCAGATTTTATGTTTTCCTGTTTTCACCTGAAAGGTCTGGCTCACTTCCTGTCTTATCAAGAGCAATCAAAATCCTGGGCCGAGGACAGAAAATTGCACAATGTTGTGGTTGAGCTGCAGTCAAACCGTGGTGCAAATTACTATGTGTGGGCCTTAAAAAAAGAATTTAAAAATGCCCAAAGCTTTTCTGATAAGAAACCAGACTGATGGAGGAAAAAAACCCTCACAAAAACAGTCTGAATGTTTTTTACATATTAAAAAATATACCTTTAAATTTTCTTTCCTGTCCTCACCTATTTACTACTACTTTTCATTTCATCAAAAAAACTTTCATTCCAAACACCAGCATTTAATTTGGCAAAAAGGGGAAATGAATTAAGGTGTAAGCTCTTCTCTCTGGCAGACATTTTATATTTTTTATTTGTATGATTTTTTTTTTTTTCACGATACAAAACTTACTATGGCACAGCTGCATTGTAATGAAGCTGTGAAATGTTTTAATATGTAAATAGAATCAGTCCTCAGTAAAAGATACTTATCAATACACCTGCAAGAATGATAGCTTTGCAGGTTAGTATGCAATGCCACCTCGTCTCCTGAAGTAAAGAGGAAATGATTAATCACAACAAGCAAATGACTATTTTATCATCTCATCACGGAACCATTTATCTTTTAGTGTCAAGAGTGCCCATGTGACAGACAGCCCTCACACCCTGTATAACAAAAGATTAAGGACAAGCATGCGTGCCAGTGGGGAAGAACACAGCAGAGCAAATTAATTATTGATGGGGTACTTTCAAAGCCTATGCCGTCATAGGTATCCATTGTTACCTCTGTTGTTGTTTGCAGCTCTTAGAAGGCTAGAGAGGATGGAGACAAGGCAGACATACAGACCATGAACTTAGCCTCACTCGTCCCTCCCACAAAGAGAGTCCTGCCACTGCTAATTTTCTCTTTTTTAATCTCATTCTCTTTGGGGTTCAATTATTGAACTCTAGACACGTTTGACCAGTACTGGTAATGTGAGGCTAATGGCTGTTCTACAAATAAAGAATTGCAGAACACTGTGAATCAGTGTCTTTCAGGTTCATATTTAGAAAAAAAAAAATCCAAGCGTGCATTAACAAATTAATTGCCTACTGTAATATCCGTAGGGAAAATATAATGTTAACTGTCTTTTAAGCCAAAGTGGCTGGGAAGTTACCTCTGCAGCTCTGCAGAGTTTAGCTCTAGTGTTGTGTACTGATCTGGAAAGAAGAAGCCTGCGTCCCCCCTTAAAGAATGGTTTGACTGTCAAGCATTGGGAAACAGCTCTAAAATGAAGAAAAAAATATCCTGTACCCACACAAGGGTGTCTTGGCCATGCGTGAACTGATGCTGATGACATTCACATGTAGCTGTAATGCCTGAGTAGCTTAAGTTGCTCGGAGGGTCTGTGCAGAGAAGCTTGAGGATGCAAGAACATAGACACATTTTAACGCTGCCAGACAAATGCTACGGTGACATATTCTCTGTTGTGACCTATAAGTGAAAGCTAAACTAAAATATACACATGATGAGATACCACAGAGTAGACACATGAAATGCAGCAACTTTAAGTTTTAATACCTGTTACTTGTCTGACCCACAATTCGCTTTGCAGACAAATGCAGATGTTAAACTGTTAAAAGCTTTTCTACAGTTATCTACTTCATATTAAATCTAACAATGGTGTCTTTAGTTTATATATATTGCACATTGTGGCTCTTAATTAGGTGAAATAATCCCAAAAGACCCAGTAAATCAAGACTTTGTCAGCAGTATTACCCAAGCAATAATTTAGCGGTAGCATAATTAAAGCAGTCGAATGTTGTTTCACTGCTCACAGACCAAATCCCCTGAATACAAACCTTTTTGAAAAAAAGAAATCTTGTATTTAAGGCTCTTGATTCATAATACTATTGTAAAAAAACTGTTAAACATTCATATAGTAAATCGAAATGAAACGACTGTGCCCCCCTTAATAAAGCTTTTAAAGATCTAACAATTAAGCCATAAATTTGACTGAAATTCATACATTGTGAAAGGGATAAACAAAAAGTTCTATGGGCAACTGTTACCTTTATTTAGAGCAATGAAAATGGTATCCAGTAATGGCACACAGCAATTACCAACAAGTGAACTGAAATTTAAACAGTTATGTATTTACTGCAACATGAATTAAATTAAATGCATTTGCTGCAAAGCTCACTGTTGGAGTTCCAACTTAATTACAACATTTGGCGCAGTGCAGTGCAGAGGTTATTACAGTAGCCGCTAACTAATAGTCTTGAATATTTATTAGAATTATACCAAAAAGTACCTACCAATTTAATGATGGATTTGATGTTAAAATGCTACCAATTCTACCTCTCCCAATACTGGAGCAATATTTGATCCGTTCAGAACTCTCTTGCTGTTTTCATCTCTTCTTCAAAATGCCTACATAAATATTAAATACTAAAGTTTTCCTTTTGTTCTAGATGAGGGATAATCCTCAGACTTAACCCCCTACAACTCAGCAGCAGGCTAATGATGAAGAACGGTGCTTCTCATGCTTGAGCAGAGGCTAGAGTTAACAAACACCGAAGGAATCCATGCGATTTGTTGCCCTCCCACAAACCTTAGCTAATCGATGGACACCGTGGGCAGTGATTACCCATTAGTCCTTGTCATTCAGCTACTAAAATAGACCTGCATATTAAACTAAATTACCTGAACAGGAACTGCGCCCTTTAAGAACATTTTAGAAGATCCACTGACGTAGAATTCCCCTTATTATCATTCATCAAAGAACAAAAATTTGACCCTTTGACCCGTTCCTACTTTGGCAACACGTTAAAGACACCATAGGATTGATGTTCACGAAAAGGTGATGCTTATCAGTGCGGCACACCTGCAAGAATGACAGGCTTTCGGGATAGTATGCAAAACAACAGCATAAACTGAAATGAGAACAGTGGGTTTGACAAGATAAGAGTTTGCTCCTATGAAATATTTATCCTCCCTGCTTTTAAAGGCCTTTGCTTTCTGAGTGATTTTGCCGAGACCCCCTTTAAAATCACAGGAGATAAGACAATGGATCAGATATGTATTAGACCATATACTCCAGGGCCCACCTTCTGGAAGAGGCTGAGTGTGTCTGTGTGTGTGTGTGTGTGTGTGTGTGTGTGTGTGTGTGTGAGTGTGTCTGTCTGCAGTATATGAAGCCCACAGTGCCATCAGGCCTTCAAAAGAGGAACTGCTGCTACTTTCTCATAAACCCCCTCCTTCCTCCTGTGTCTCCACTCCAAGTCTGAGACTTAAATCTGATTGCATTTCTTTATTTGCCGGTAGCTCGTCGGTAACGTATTTGCGTGTCGCAAGGGTAACGTGAGTTACTTTTATATTTGCCCTCGGCAGACACTTTGTGGTTTGAAATGTGTCCTCTGCCTGCGCGTGCGCGTAAAGCAGGGGAGCCTGAAATCTGGACGCACAGATCTGGACAGATAGCGCCGGTTGACAAAACGCGCCGAATAAATAAACCAGCCAATGGACACACTTCCTGCGTACTATATTAAACACATATAGACAAACACACACACAGGGACGCGCGCGCACGCACACACACACCCACGCTCACACAGTTTTACCACACACACACACGCACGCACGCATGTGAGTAGGACACCGGACAGAGCGCGTTCCGCCGATCATCTCCGTCCCTCCCTCCAGAAAGCGGATTGCCTCTGCCACTGACGACAGCCAGTCGCACAGTGCTGTGAGTGTGAGGTTGTGAAGAGACTGCATCAAGGAGCGAGAACAGTGCGCTTGCATCGGGAACGTGCGTGGGAGTCTTTCTCTCTACCTGCCATTTGCATTCCTTCTTTATTTTCCACACTCATCTTAGGACGAGTTCAGGCGCACGGGGAGTCCCATTACCGACGGAGCTCGGTGTATGTTTTTGCGTGTGGGCTCCGCGTTTTAACTACAGCTGTTGTCATCTCAGAACTGCAGCGCCGACGTTGTGAAGAAACTAATTGGGGAATTTGAAAGAAACGGCTGGCTGTTGTATATCTTGCCGTGTTTTTTTTTTTTGTTTTTTTTTTTTTTTGAAAGCCGTGCTTCAAGGAGAGGGACTTGAGATAGTGCGTCTCAATCTAAGTGTTGGTGGCTGGGAGTTGCCGTCGCGGAGAAATGCGAAAGGATGCTTGGAAGCAGTGAGGGCTACAGCAGGTGAGTATCTGACTGGGAATCGGAAAATTGTGTACTTTCTTCAACAAAAAAAAAACAAAAAAAACACACACATTTTTATCTACCTTTCTCTGTGTCTTATGCCGATGCAGTCAACATTTCAAAGAGGTGGAATGCAGCTATAAATCTTGCTCTGTTTTTGGGCTACTTTGAAGAAAACCTCCAAATATGTGCATTCTGCTGTTCCGGTGCCCGTCTCAGTTCATACGTATATTTCCTGAAACTCACCGGAGCTCATACCGATGTTAAATCAGCTAAAAACCTTACTGTAAGTCCGCGATGATGGTTTACAGGACAGAAAAGCAAAACGGGGGGGGGGGGACGTGTGTGTGTGTGTGTGGTTAGGCGCGTCCTCTGCAGGTAAAAATGCATTTAATCCAAGCAGACTCGAAATTAATTTACAGATTTGTTATCAATGCACATTTTGAGAGTGTAATCGCCTTTGCTGGCCGTTTCTCTGTGTGTACGTGTGCTTGTCTGGGAGGACTAGGGTTTAAGCCATTAATCAAATTTAATTGTCCCGCGGATGTGAGTGTGTTTGGGAGAGAGTGGAGTGTGTGTGTGTGTGTGTGTGTGTGTTCAGTGGTGGTGGTGGTGGTGGGGGGGGTGAATTGCAAAAAAATGTTATCTTAATCTAGCCTTTATTTTGCCACGTATAGGCTCTGCTGTGATAACATTTCTCATTTTGTGGAAGCAGTCGTGATCCTCCCCATATGCCATTTTATTCATCTGCAAAGATGGCTATCTGTTAAATGGGCAACACAACCGGGCTTTTGCTGCAACGGAGTAGCGCATTTTATTGAAATGACTTGAAATGTTCGGGGGTTTTGAGGGGCAGTCGTGAGATTTACATACAGCTCTTACTGCAACTGTACAAGACACTATGCAAGGTAACTTATTTGTTTGTGGTGCCACATGCCGTCTATTGTTTGTTATTCGGGGCAGCGTTTTCAGAAGATATAGCCCACGTATAGTGATTTTTTCCGCTTTATTGCTCAGCACTGCTTCTTATAATAGCTCACCAAAACAGTTGCGGCAGAGTATCAGAAGACTGTGTGATGCTGTGCCTGCGGATATTCATTAAGTGCTGTAGCTCTATTGGTTATAAATAGCCGGGGGGAGCGGACAGCCAGATAGAACAGGAGCAACCTCCCGTAGCTCTAGCAGCACCAGCAGCAGCAGCAGCAGCAGAAGAAGAAGAAGAAGAAGAAGAAGAAGAGGAGGAGGAGGAGGCACAGATGCTCTGGCTTTATCTGGGCTTGCAATCCAAGATGATAGATAGCTGATACCCTTTGAGATAACACAGATATATGGGTAAGGGTGTGGCACAAGGGCCGTCATAGGTGTATCATAGCCTGCTCTGAGTTCTTTGTGTTACTGTGTGTTTGCAAATTTTCCTCTGCTCGATCTCTAGGTGTGTTTGTGATTTAAGATTGACCTCAAGGCACCATTGTTTTTTTTGTCTCATCCCTTACAGAGGCATTCTGGTTGGTGTGTTTAATTTCTCATAGAGGCTTACAGTCCTATTTTTGTCAAGTTTTACAGTTGACTGGGATGCTGCTGATTCAGTCATGGTTGCCTTGCAGCAGAGGCTGCTGAAATGTATGATCCGCTTTGGACAGACACCCTGTCTTCATTAAACAAATGTGCGGCCACTGACCTTGGTTATCTTGGAGTTGTCAATACAGTTTACCTCTCTGCCCTGCAGAGGGCTATAGTGCAGATTTACCAAAGACCCTCCTCCTGCTGCCTTTCCCCTATATTACACTCTTTTACGACTTTTGACATTTTGTATTGAATTACAACACGTTGATCAATGTTTGCAATAAGCATAACCTCTACATAGTGGAAGATATATTACGGTGTTATCAGATGTCACAGGAAATTATGCTCCTCATAACAGCATTACATTTCAGTGAAGTATGGTTAGATCTCGGTACGTTTGAAATTTAATCACATGTAGAGATAATGCAATACCAAACCAGTAACCAGTATGTGCAGCATTTGCTAAATTTGTTAAAGAAATCTGCTCTACCAGAGATCTGTCAGCAGACCCGTGCACAGAGGCAGTGGAGACTGAGTGAGTGGTAATGGTGTGGACTGTGATGTTAGTGCATGATGACTGATCACAGGCTTGCCTTCTCACCACACACACTAAATGACCAATAGCGTTAGTGACCGGGCTAATGCTGGCTTATGACGTGCTAGCATATCTCCTGGAGACACTCATCCTGGGTGTAAAGCTGACACCTACTGCACTGACAAGGTGTTTATTAGCTCCCAGTTGTAAGGCCATGATGCCTGTATAATGCTAGGGTGACACAGTGCTGAGAGTTTTCATCAGGGACAGCAATTATGTTGTTTTTATAAGACCCGGCTGCCATTGCTTGATGCCACTACCTTGATACATTGATGCCCGAGGCTGGATGGCATGTTTCTAAAAAGGCCTGCGGTGGGATCATAGTAGCTGTTTGATATGAGGGGGAGGGAGCTTCTTGTTCTCAAGTCACTGTTGTCCTTGGTAGGTGTCTTTTGACTCGATAAGAAAGAAAAGCAATTGCAAGAGCTGTTGAAATGTCATCAGCAATTCTTAGTATTTCTTTCAGAGTTTCAGCAGTGCAATCCTTTTGATCTCATTTGTTGTGAAAATGTTCCTAAAACATATCACCTCATTACATTTTTTTATTGTACTTGGCGTTCCTTTGACCAGTCTTCTGAATTTCACATGATGAAATACAGTGTCATTTTCCTTTATAATGTATCAGCATTTTGTGACGGTAGATGCACAGCACATGCCTTTGCAAAAATAAATTCTTGCACTCTGCCCAAAAAATGTGATGCCGACCTATCTCTCATCAATCAAACATCTACGCTCAAAGGATCCAAATAAATCAAACTGCTATTTAACACGGCCCAGTTGAATAACTGTTGGTTTGTTCTGGGTGTCTAAGTGCTCCATGTTAACCATTTGTGCATGCAACATATGTATTGCCCTCCACTTTACCTTCAACAGGATGATAGTGGATTTCACTGACATTTCTGAAATCAAATTGTAGAATTAATGGCATTGGCCTTAATCTCATAATGCTGCATGCATTAACATAATTATTGAATACACTAATCCAGAATTTACACAAAATTTGTAACATGGTATTCATCGGTGATACTGTTTCTAGTGCGGCAAATATCATATTATTAATACACAAAAATAGACCCGTTTCTGGTTAGAGGCAAGTAATGCAGTGAGTGCTCTTGTGGGACTCATTCTAATCAGAAAGAGCAATATGAGAGGGCTAATTACCATTATATCTATATTAGTATTTGAATTAGTGCTGTATGTGAAATGTCATTGCACAGCAGAGTCTTGTTAGAGCCATGTCAGAAGCATGTCTAAATGCCATGCATTCACATTAGCCTGCAAGGTCTATTCACCTTTAAAGGATTAGTATTAGAAAAGCACATGAATGCTGATTGCAATGTCATGAAAAATGTCTTTAGAGAAACTCTGCAAAGGTGTGGCGTGAGAATGACTTTATTGTCTGAGTGTGTGCATGTGTGTGTGTGTGGAAAAAGGAAAGTGCCAGGAACGACAAAGAAAAGCACATGTTTTAAAATGGCAACTGCCAGGGGAAACAGGTGCTTATTGTCTGGAGTGGGTTTTGAGTAACTATAGACTGTGCAAGCCTTGACCCTTTTCATCCTACACGTAAATAGCATCAAAAATACAGTTCACATCCATAAATACATACCATTTTGAATATGTTAAAATATACACATTCTCAACCGTAGCCAGGCTGTAATAACATCACCTGGAGCCACTGGGAGGATCCATCATTAAAAAAAAAAAGGCATTGATCATCGCAAGGTTATGGGTCAAGGGTTGAGGAGGTATTATTGTGCTTACTAAAGCTCCTCATCAACCCTCTGGAGAGGACATTTGTATTCACCGCATAGGGACTAATCAATGCCGTCTCTGTTGCCAGGCAGGATTAGACTTAGACATCCACTTTTCAGATGATCATATGAAAGACACATATGTCTTTCTGCTAAGCTCCTCGTAAGCTGCAAATTATAGGCACTCAGACTTTGAGTTCAGGATAGAAGCTAGAGATAAAACAACCAAATTGAAGTTAGTGAATTAATGCCAGGCTCTGCCAGGCCTAAAGCACTTCAAGTCTCATTTGTTTATCTCTGGTATCCATTACAGCGCATACTGTCATTGATTTTGGGGTGCACATAGTCATTTTAGTTATATTCCACTAAAAATGCACCTGCAAACTGAAGCGTGAGATTTTTTTTAGGGATATATTCCACATCCATTGTTACGTATAATGCCTTCATTTCCATCAGGAGACAATGGATATTACTGTCCCATTTGATATCCCTACATGCATTCATAACTAGAGCTTGAATAAATAGTTTTGCAGTGGTGATGATTAGTATTGTGTGCTCAAAATTATATGTTGCATCTGTTCTAGAGAAAGCCTTCATTCAGTGCTGTTCTGTGGTGGAAACACAATAGTGGAACAGCAACAGCTCCACTTACACAGCCACACTTGAATGAAAAGTATGATATTTTCCATAAGTGGGAAAAGGATTTGTCTTTGTGCTCCACCTCCCTGATATAATGGCTGTTAAAGCGTGTTTAGTACTGTACTAGTACACTCCACTCTCTCCCCTCTGTCAGGTCGGCTGACCCAGCAGCTACTGAAGATTTGAAGTTGTCATTTACACCCATCTGATATGGAAGTATTTCAGAAGTTAAAAACACACTGTTGGTTAAAACATGTAAATTCAACTTTTTATTTCTTTAGGTTGTATTTCTGCACATGTTCAACCAACCAACGTACCTTTTTGAGCAGAGCCCGTGAACCTGTTTTGTTATTGTTATTGTTATTGCTGTTATTATTATTGCTATATGCTATTTCATGTACCCAGAAGGTGACACTAAGCGCCACAAGTCCTATTACATTTCATTAAGAACATGGACACCCCTGTATGGAACGGTTACTCCATGAAATTTGGATTAAAGTGTAATAATTCAAATATTTTAATGATTTTTGGACCATTATCCTCTTCTCTCGTCAGGCCGTAGTGCTTGCTTTTTAAACAGAAAGCCATCGTGTGATTCAAGACAACAGGCTCCTTGTTTTGAGACATAAAGGGCAGAGGCTTTTAGTTCTCTAAAAGCTCACATTCACTACGTCTTTGGAGCTCTTTTTGTCTAACTTTCCTAAAAGCTCTCTCTGTCGTTCTCCTTGCCTCGCTGTCAGTGCATAGAGGAAGGAGGAAAAAAAAGGGAATGACAGAGCATTGTAAAAAGAACTGCTAATACTGTTGATGGAGGAGAGCAAAAGTGCAGGGAGGAAACAAGAGGTCAGATTTCAGGTTATCGACCAGACGGAGTGCCATGAGGAGATGTTAGTTTGCTTGACATGAACAAGCAACAATAATCCCACCAACAGCCAGACCAAAAAGCAACGCTATCTCACATGTTACAGAGAGTCTGTAAGTGCAGCATCATTATTCCAATAGTATACAGTTAATATCCATTAATGAGCAGGATATTTAAATAGTGTACAGATCATTTTGAGTGCCTTATTCTGGTATATTTTGCCAAATAACATTTGATATATAGCCATGTAAACAACATTCCCTGTCTAATTTTAATGGGGAAAACAATGCAGGCCCTGTCACCATGTTGTCTGTCCATC
Organism: Coranthus polyacanthus; assembly: GCA_037367275.1. Lineage (NCBI taxonomy): Eukaryota > Metazoa > Chordata > Actinopteri > Kurtiformes > Apogonidae > Coranthus > Coranthus polyacanthus. The sequence goes on along the minus strand of JAPQRN010000022.1, from coordinate 17,797,505 downwards.
AGCATGTCCACCATGGTGAGAATTATTTCAGTGATGCTTTTTACTGAACAACCAAAAAAAAAAAAACAGTATTCAATTTATAATGAGAAGCAAAAGCAAGTTTATACTTTTGAAGACACATCCTTAGAAAATAGCGCTGGGTATTTTTTCATTTTTCGTTAAATTAAAGGAGTCATTTTTTTAAAGTACATGACTGAATGACTTCAGTAGCAAAGCGAAGTGCAAGGCTAGTGAAGTAGTTTGTTTGGAGAGACTTTGGTAGTTAGTATAAAATATAACCTCATCTCCGAGCTAAGCTGCACAGTAGGGTTAAGTTAAGCAAAGAAGGCAGATAGAGCTTCTCATTTAGTCAGTGTGTTTTAGCTTTCATTCCAGGAATGAGAATGCAGAGAATTTAATTTAGGGAAAGGAGAGCCAGAATTGCTTTTTTTTAAGGCTTGAGAATTATGTATGCGAAAACCTAAAAGTGCCTGGAAGAAGACTTGGATAATTTCTTCTAGCCTGTCTTCTGACTTCACAAGTTTGACAAGTTCAAGTTGATCGATTGCCTATGTATCACCTCTGGACAGACACGTTTTAAATTCAGCTTCTGCCATTCCTATTCTCTAAATCTATGGGGATGAGTGAGGGCAGATTAACCAGCAAAATGGCGGTGGGAGCGTGTGGGTGGAAGGGGGCAGAGTGAGACTGATGAAACAGCCAGGCAGCGATCAAAGGCGAGAAAATGAAATGGCATTTGACCTTGTTGGATGCTGGCGAGTGACGTGCTGCCACAGAAGTGCAAAGTAGTTGGGAACCTGTGGGAATCATGAGGAGAGAGGGATCAGGTCTGCAGAGTGCTGATGTGGGGTGAGAGGATGGTCCAAGCAATTTAACCCTTTTCATAACTGATTTTGCAAGGGACTCTCTTCAAAGATATAACGTTGGGTTAAAGTTACTGCAGTGACGGAATAAATCAATCTCAGCTGACATGAACTGTTTTGCTTCTTGTGAGCCTTGGAATATGATAAATGTCTCACGATGTATTAAATTCATGCTTATGATAAGACTTAATGGGCTCTGTAATTTGGTCAACGTGGTCTTATGCCCTAAAAAGAAACCCCAGGAGAAATCTCCCTCTATAATACAATCTTTCCTGAACCTGTGGTATATATGCAAATTTCAAATAAATAATTCAGCTCTTTTGCATTTCTTCGCACTTGCTCCTGCCATGTTGGCAGTAATGACTAAAAGAGTGCTAACGAAAATATGTATTGTCTCCTCCATTTGCATTGGCAGCCACAGATATCAGGACTTTGGGCACATATTGGCCCAAGCAGTTTTGTCATGGTCAATTTACTATCTCTGTTGCCTGGGGCTGCAACTAAATATTTATTTTTTTATAATCCTGTTTTTGAATAGCTAACTGAACATTGTTTTGTCTATACAAATTTCCCACAGCCTAGTGTCATCATTGCACCTGTTGTTTTGTCCACTCAACAAGTATAAGTTAAGTAATATGTTAACCTTACGATATACAAACATCTATATGAAGTAGAGAGAGATATAAAGAGTGATGAAGAAGATGGTTTTATAACTGAGATGAATCAGGAAAGATGTTCCAGTGCGGTTAGCAGTGTTTCAGCACTGCCAGCTTATGTCTACTCAGTAAATGTCATACAAGTTACATCACAAGGTTAACATGACAAGACTACAAAAGATAAAATTCAAAAAATGCGTGTCCACAGGCATATCGTGTGCCTGTCAGGATGCTTCCACAAAGGCCCTGCTCTTTACATGGAAACAAAGGAAAAAAGACAGTCCTTCTCATTAATTAAGGCGTGAGTGGCAGAATGGATCACACTTCTTAGTCTGCAGATTGAGGTTGGGTGTCTTTGATATGAGGTGCGCTCAGAATCTAATTAGGTTTTCTTAGTGTTAAAAGATAATCCAAACATAATGCAGTGTAGAGAGAATGTCCTATTTTAAATCTGTTTTAACAGAATTACGGATCCACTTTTTGTAACTTCTTTTAAGGGGTGCACGGGTGTTGACAAGGGATTTGCTGTGTCTCTCTAAAGCCATCTGGTATTACAATACAGGGTCACCTTGCCATTGATCCATGTGTAGCATGTGAAATACCTAGATTGTCTTTCTAAAAGTGAGATTTTTCTCCCTCTGGTACCTCTAGGATTAGGCAGGCTAGTGAGATGTGATTTTCTTTTTTTTTTCCACTATCTTTATGACCTCCTCTCATACTACAGGGAACCAAAAGATAGGCAAAGGGAGGATACAAGGACAGCTTAGACAAGTAATTTTGCCTTTAATTGCTCTAACCTCCCATGAGTGCTATTGCTTAAGTACTCCAAAAACTGTTGTTGTTTTCATCCACATAATCTTTGATTATATGAAGGTCAGCATTTTACTCTAAGCTTCTTATGAGAGAATTTGGAGCAGGTGGATTTCTCAGAGATGAGACAATGCTCCCCTGGTTGAGCTGAGAGTAAGAGTGAATGGCCTTTTTTTTTTTTCCATCCACTTCAGTCACTTTAGGAACAGTCTCCCAAACCCATCTCAGCCATCTTATATACAGTAGCCTTTGTTTTTTTTTTTGTTCTACTTATTCCTCATTTCCCAGTCTATATCAATAGTGTTATTATGTGGGGTTTTATCTGGCTAATTAAGGCTTCATCTTTCTGGGCGATCTCTCAGAGGACATGGATTAAGCTCCCCTATCTCTGCACTGGTGCCACGGTGGGGTCGGCCAGCCCTGCTCCTCTTCTCTGTAGATTGTGGAGGGAAAATGCATTGACATGTTTAAGATTGACTCGGTGAAGTGATACTTAGAAAAATGAGGGAGATATAAATATTAGACGCTGAATGCGGGAAAGAAAGTAATGATTTTTGGGAAAATCTATAGTACGCTCGTTTGGGCAAACATCTCTGCTTTTGATTGTTTCATGTTTTCTTGGCGGGTCAGGTTTTGCTATAGCTTAACATTGCAGGCATACGGTGAATAAGAAATCCCGCTCTAACCTAAATACTGTAAATTCTTTCCACTGTCGGTATTTGTCAGTAGTATTGCCAGCATGTCTCAGCCCAAGTCCGGCCTATTTTATCAGAAGAAAGCCATTTGAATCGATAGCCTAGCAGACTGTAGCCTTTGGTCAATTCAATCACTTTGCATGCTTCAACAGGCACCATTTCGTTTGCATATACAATCAGGTGATTCATTTTAGTGGAGGGAGGGATCCTAAGTCACTGTTTGCCAGAGCAAGAACAGCACAGTATGAATTTCAAATGCCTTGTTGTTCTGGGTCCACTCTCATTATATTTTAGAGCTGAAAGTCAAAAGATGAAAGTCTGGGTCAACACTCATTAAAATAACAGCCAGTGTACCCTAGCCATATAAAAGGAAGGTGAACTGGAAGACCTCAGTGATACACTAGAGACCTGTCACTAATTGTGTGGGAGGTTAAATCTACCTTTTGACTTTTCTCACATTGCAGCAGAGACGAGGGGGAAAAAAAAAACAAAAAAAAAAAAACACTTTTTGTTTTGTTTCGGCACAGAAACACAATCTGCCTCACAGCGTTGGCTGCCTCGTGTGCAGCTTGAACAATGCACCTCCGGTTTTTGATAAAGCACTTAGGAGACGATGTTTTTGTCTGAGCCTACGCTATTGGAGGAGATAAAACCTAAATGAATAAACTGAGAGAACTCAGGCAGTTTTACACAAAAGTCGGTACATTTCATAGTCATAAATCAAGGACTGCGTGTCAGTAAATCAAAGGCCTTCATTTGGTGTATTATTTAAATTGTGTGTTGAATCTTGCTGTGTCACCTTGCTGAAGATGAAGTTACACTGCTACTCGTTTTAAATCCAGGAAATACTTTCCTCTTCTGAGTAAAGTTCACCTTCGTGGTCGTGCTGCAAAAACAAATGAAGGGACTATGCCGTTCTAAAAAAAATGAGGAACATGACCTGAGGTTGTGGCAAGGAAGTTGTTCTCTTGCTTATTTTCTTTTTTTGATTCATGGTGAGAACGTCTTAGTGGCGAGATGTGAAATGGTCGAAAGAGGATCCTACAGACGTAGGAGGAAGGCCTTGGGAAACGGAAAGCGGTATTGTTGTTGTTATGCATTCAGTGGCCCTGGATTGGTTCTTGAATATGAATGACTGTTGCGGTTTAGGACTACATTATCAGATGCCCTTGGAAGTGATATTGAACGTTTACTTTCTTATTAATAACAGGATGTAATTTTTTTTTTATTTTTTAAATTGACATTGCTTGCTTGTCTTTTTCTAAATGATAGTTTAGTATAAATAATTCAGAGCAGTTTGTGAGGGTATTTTTCTACAGATTTAACACTTAAAGATTGAGCCGTCGTCCTTTTTTAAATTAGCAAATAACATTCCGAAATACTGCTAGTTCTCTGTGGCGCTTACATTTTTATAAGGATGACATAGTTTGTTTTATAAGTACAACCATATGTCTGATATATTAACTGAAATGGTTTCTGTCAGCAAGCAGTTTACAGGAAGCGAGGGAAGTAAAAAACAAATAAGGTACTGATAGGGCTTTGCTGTCCATATGCTCCTCGAGGTACAAGAACATAAATCAATACATGTCAGAGTAAAGCCTGACAATTAGCAGATTTTTAAGAATGATACCCATGCGATATTTGAGAATTTAAAAATCTATAGATATATTGTATATCAATTTGTAATAATATCTAACATAAATGCCTTTTAGGTACATCTTCAGCTGCTGTGGAGAAGAGATGACAGGTTATATTGCATGGGCTGGAAGCGGAGCTCAAACATGAGCATTTTTAATAAGGGCTGTGACTTCGACATTTATGGGATTAAAAAGCCGAACTCTCAGTGCTCCTTTTAGACAAAGGAAAGTCGCGCCGTCGCTTTTTGTCAACTACCTCAAACACACTTACCGTCATGTCTTACACATGCAGTGATAGCGCTCTGCACGAGCCAGTATCACGAGCTGGAAATCACAATACAATACGTTCAGACATTTGTACAGAACCTGCTTGTCTAAAGTGCGTCCTGTTCTTTAGCACTGTGAGCAGTGAGATCTATTGTACTAAAGGGAGCTCAGTCTTTAACAAGCTGACAAGCATTTTATTTGTGCGTTGCAATAAATAAATACTGATATACAGTAATGATTATTTTAAAAATCCTGCATTGTTAAGGCCCAAGGAGACAGTGTTTTCTCTATAATGTATTCTGCTACAGTATGCAACAGCTGTATCCTCCAGTGTCTTAAACTAGTGTATTAGTGTGGCGTTTTCTGCATTGGGGTCACCTCTCTATCAACTAATTACAGCTCATTTCCCTTTAGATGCCTCACTGTGAGCTGCTGCGGGGCCAGCAAAGCAGTAGGAACATTTTCTGCACTGGGAGGAAAGCCTTGATGCCAGTCACAATTAAAGTCAATATGGCCCACAGCCACTCCTCTATAAGATATTATTCATTATGAAATGAAGGCTTGTTTCCATGTTGACTTCCTCAATTGGGGGAACCAGTATAGCTTGTGGTTTAGTCGCAGCTATTAAAACTATATCCTACAGACTTATGAGTTGATATAATGGCGGTACTATAAGCCAGTGCAAGAGCCTTCCTAAATACAAACGCCCCCAAACCCCTACACTCACTCAAGGCAACTGCCAAATCCACTCACTTCATCTAAGGGAAAAATTTATTCACTCACAAATTGAGTGAGAAGAGTAATATGTTCAGCAGCCCCCTCGCAAAACGTTCATTTATCCTCTTTCCACCCTTGAATTAATTTGTGGAGATATTCAGTAGAGTTCTTATGTTGAATTTTACAAATTTAACGTCTTCACCTTACAAAAATGATTCTTCCCCCATAGCAGTACTTGAGGACTGTTTTGATTTGCATAAGTACTGTCATTCCTAAATTAAATCTGACACTATGTCTCGCAAACGCTCATGTGCAATACAAGAGGTAAGGCCTTGATTTAGCTGCATAATATTAACTCATCACTCATGACTGATTAATTCTAAGCAAAAAATGTGGATTATTTAAATAAGTTTGGGTGTGCTGGCAGAATGTGTGAGGGACTTGAGAGGGACTTTGTTGTGAATTTTTTTTTTTTTTTGATGTTTTAGAGTCGTGAGTTGTGAACTTACATTCTTGAATTTCTTACTATCGTTAAATAGTGCTTTTCCACATTAAAACATTTCATGTGTGCAGTATAAGAAAGTAACTAAAGCAGTGGATTTTCAGCTTGTTTGGTCTGGAATTGTACAAGGAAAAAAGTACCTTGTGTCAGTAATAAATAGATTGATGATTACATAAATAAAGGATTTCATGGCTGCTCATCAAAGCAGCGATGGGAGAACCTGTTTATTTGCCTAAGCTCCTTTGCTTTTTGCACAATAGGCTGTGAATTCATTACAGTGATAACAGTGAGACGTAAATGTTTGGGTTTTTTTCATCATCAGAAGCGAGTGAGTGCTCGAGTGCTAAAAAAAAAAGAAAAATGTTTCTATTCAGTTTTTGACGTAATTCACTTCTGAGCATTTCATTTAAGCATTAATAAGCTAATGTCTGCCCTGAAGTTTATTTAACCTAATACATTTGTTTCTAAATAGAGGAAAGACTAATATGAAATATGACGAACATGAAAGGCATGTCAGAGTAAAGGTCAGTTGCTGTTAACATTATGAACTACCTACAGGTTCATAATGATTGTTTACATTATTAATTCATATACTGTACATACAAACCCCTTTCAGGAAAGTAGGGACTTTTTCCAAAATATGATGAAAAATAAAATATGTGGCTTGTTAATTCGCTTGTTTTAACTTTAAAGTTTTAACTGACGAAAGACAAAGAAACGATCTTCAGTGTTTTCACTTAATTTTATTTTGTAAATACGAACAAATTCAGGTTTTCATGCCTGCGACACACACACACACACACACAAAGCTGGGACAGAGGCATGTTTAGTAAAACATTGCCTTTCCTTTTAATTACATGTTTTAATCATTTGGGAAATGAGGATACTAATTATTGCAGTGTTGCCAGTGGAGTTTTTCGACTCCACTTGTCTCAAAAGAAGCTCTCACATCTCGGCGTCTCGCCTCAAGCACGCTTGCACATTGTTCCCGGCAGTAAAAGACAATAAATAATGTGTCTACCTGGCTATTTACGTGCTGTGGGTCATAGCATCGTGTTGGAAAGGGGGACAAATATAGCGGATACAACCGAGTCTCATGTTTCCATCACTGCCGATCAGAGCTGGATCCGATAAATACCCTTGACAGCCGTAGCGTCATTTGACCTTAGAATGATAGTTGCCGATTGTACCCCTTCACACTGAAAAAGCTGATGCAAGTGGATTTTTATCCAGTGTGAAAGGGGCATTAGTGATGGCCTCACTAAAAAGGTAAAAAAACAAAACAGGTCAGGTGAGGTTCGGCACAACAGTCATCAATATCCAAGTATAAAAAGACGAAGCCTCGTGGTCCTCATTCGTTAATGTTTCTCCTACATTTGCTGCGATTGCTGCACTGATTTCGGTTTAGCAACTGTAGAAGTAAGTGTTGCTTGAGAGTACTAAAGGTTGGCATCTCCTGCTGTGTTTGGAGAAGAGTCCATGTGTAACCGTGTGCCCCCATGACATAATCGCCTCAAGTCTTGAAGGCTTTGTCAGCAAGTTGTCCTCAACTCGAAAGATCAGGCCTCAGAGTGGGGGGCATAGCATTATAGCACAAAGCAATACACAGACAACCAGCAACTTTAAAAACATCGTGTGTGTGTGTGTGTTTGTGTGTGTTAGAAGTAACCCTCCTGCCTGTGAAGCATTTTCTCTCAGCCTTAGGGGAAAAAAAAAAAAAAAAACGAAATGGCTATTACAGCATCTCCCTCTCCTTTGCTCCCCACCAAACTAAATGCACTTCAGCTGCTACATTACATTTTTTACCCGTATTCCCAGTCTGGTCCAACTGATGCATTAAAAGGAACAAGCAGAGTCTTTCAACAGCAAACAGGAGAAAATGATGTTAGTCAGAATATAGAATGTAAAATATGTGACGGCTCTGAGTCAGCAGCTATAGTTTCCAACAATGGTCTGTTTGAAAATTCAGATTTAACTGATATACTTTGATGAATGCCGCAGTTAATTTGCAGTGGGCATCGAGGCGGACATTTTTAATACGTTTAGATTTATACCTTGAACTTTTGGAAATTGTTGTGGCCTTTTGTCAATATGTCAAAGAAAAACTAAATTAAAGTACAGTTGATACAGAGAAAAATTGGCAGATTGTTTACAAAAAGATTGGTTATGAAATGTTTTTCGGTTGAATGGAATTGGTTGCTTTTGTTGAAATATAATTATAATGACTGATTATGAAAGTGACTGTAACTGTGCAGCTCACATGTTGTTTTGTCATGGTCACACAGATAGCATCACAGTTAAGTATTATTATTATTATTATTATTATTATTATTATGAGCTTCCTTTACTCTTGTGGCTGACATTTACAAAAGTCTAATGGGTTACATTACTGCCCACATGGTTTTTTTTTTTTTTAGTATGTAGTTTATGTGTATGCAACAAAGGGGCTATAAAACAAGTAAATGAAATGTGTATCAGATTCTACATTTGTGCTATTTTATGCCAAAACAGTCTGAATCTGAATGTCAATCCTAATCTGCCTTTGATTAGGAAATAGAAGGGAAAAAAAAAAAAAAGTCTGATCTAAATGTGACAGTTGGCATGCCTTTTATCTTTTATTTTATTTTTTTTGTTTCTCATTAGCGAGTGGTGATCCAAGCATTTCCTAAATCCTGGATACTCTTTGTAAAAGTCGGCCGTTCTGGAGGATGTCTCTCTTTGAAAACACATCCCTTTAAGAAACAAAAGTTAATGGTGATTCTCTATACGGAGCTGAGGAGACGAAGCTAATGAGCTTAATAATGATGGAACATCACATAAGGACACACATCCCTCTTTCACACTTAACAGCCAAACACATCTGTAAAAGACTAGGCCTAATTAGGTGCCCGGGTTAACTTGGGTGTAATGAAACATGACTCTCTCACTTGTAATAGATCTTATCATTAGACTGTTGATCTTTGCCCACTGTGTCACTCACTGTAAAATTGTAGAGTTTTGCCATTAGAATCACTTCATTTCTTCTATTTTAAAGAACATAAAGTATTTAACATGCATCTAAGACGGAATCCCATAATGAATTATTCCTCATCTGTTTAAATGTCTTATCTGTTTAATATTGTGTTGTGTTGCGGGCTTGAAATTAATTTAAGAAACAGTACAGCGAATACAGTAAGAAATTTCACCAGTGATGATACAACAGTGATCATTGTCGCAGTGACGTATTGGTTTCATTGACTAATTCACCTATCACCCACATCATTCAATAAGGTCACATAGAAGGGTCAACAGCCAATTGAAATTCCACTATTTAAGCCACAAGCTTGTAATGAATAGATACCAGTGTTTGCCCACAAATACTTTACATGAAATTTGCAAGATAACTACAGGTCTATAAATATTTATGCTTGCGCTATAGTTGCTGGTTATACCGAGCTATAAGTGAAGAACCTGCCATAATCTGACTTTTATGAAGTGGATTGTGTTTAGCTTTTGTCAGACTGTTTTGGTTAGTCATTAATTCAACTTAAAGCTGCAGGAGGGAAAACGCCAGAATTTGAAAATACACACCCGCCATGTGCAGCTCTCACCTCGCGATCCAAATCAAAAGACTTTAATATACATGATCTGACGCCATTTCCGTCACTATGGAAAAGTGAAGCCCATCCCTGCCATGGGGGTAGAGTCATACAGCCTTGTTTCATCTCACGCCACCTGAATTACAGTACGCTGAAAGGTAATTATGGAAGTTTTGCACAATGACGCAAAAAAAAAAAAACTATCAAGCACTGCAGCTTTAAAGAGTGTAGTTTGTAGTGCTTTTAAACTGTCATTTTTATCAGGGTAGACGAAATATTTGGTCCAGCTCTTTAGTTTGGTTACTATTTATGTGTGCATTTTTAAAATTCTACTGGTTCCAAGTATGATATTTTATTATCCTGCAGTGCATCTGTCCCTCTGTGATACAGCTCGACATGATATAAATACATTACCTGAACAGAAAACGGGAAGCGACCCCTTTCGGAGGCGAAGTTTCCGAAGGGACATGTCGACAGGTTTCATGGCGGAGTTTCGTCAGAACAGCAGCTGGCCACTGTTGGAATTCTGCACCTTGTTGCACCGACCAACTTCTTCGCCTGGATTAGGGCTTTGCTGTCCATCTGTTGGGCGTCGGCTTACATTTAAGCCATGCCATTTCACAGGCCCAGCTCGAGCCAGCAATCCCACCAGGCAGCTTAGCTTCTCAATGACAGAAGGGTAACCTTTCTCTTGAAATTCAGCTTGGCAACATTATAGCAGTGTGAAAGTGATCTTACTTGGGGAGCTAAAGGTCAGACACTCTTGGTTAAGATGGTTTTACACAAAGTGTTGCCTTCAGTGTGTATCTGGGGAATTGAAGTAATAAGCAATCAGAGTGACTGAAATTTAGCTCATCATTGCAACAGGTGATGTACTGTAGATCCATTTTAGATGGATTAATTCAGATGAAACATTGGTTGCTGGTTGAAAAATGTTGCTACTACGTCTACTACTACTACTGCTACTACTAACAATAATAATAATATTAATTATGATAATAATCCTGTCCTATATGAATTTGTTTTCCCTAGGTGATTGAGGATAGGATAAATAAAATCTGCAGTTGGTTCTGTCCATTCAGGATTAGCCATATAGCTGACTAAGGACTTTGTAGGGAAATGGGCTTTACAGGCTTTTAACACTTTGTATTGCAGATAATGTCAGCATCATCTCAGGGATTTTCCAGAAGCTTACAGGTATTTAACCATGGTATTTAACAAGGAGCTCATGAGTAATGTCTTGTGACAGGTAAACTAAAGCTTTGGGCGACTGTTAAGTGTTGACAATGCCTCTCTTCAATTACATGTGATTGTTCTTATTGTGGAGAAGTTAATGATGACGGGCAGCCTCATTTAGGTGGGTTTAAGGGCATGGTGTTGTATGTAAATGCAATATGTGACAAAGTGCAAATAAAACAAACAGTTAAAAAGGAACCTGAACCCCCGAAAAGAAACTAGATACTGAAAGTTGCGGCTTTAGAAGAGGGTTCTGTGTCTGTATTCAAACAAACTGTCGTAACATTTGTCAGGATCAGACAATGTTCAGCTGCAAAGAATTCCACCGTCACTGAAGAATTATACCTATTACACGTTTTAGCCTTGAAATTGTAAGTGTTGCAGTCGATTCTTGCGGGATAAACAACAAACTGTTACATCTTTCTTTTGAGCAAAACAAATCAAGTGTTGGACAAAAAAAAAGTGACTAAACATGAGACACATTAACATATTACCCCCACAAATACACAAAATACAGAAAAACCATTGATTCATGCAAAGGGACAAGGGAATTTCTAGTCACCGTTCATTTAAATATGGTCATAAATCCACTGAGATGGTTACTCTTTTGCCGCTTAATGAGAACACAAGGCACCATCCACTTCCTGATATGAAGCATCAACTTCAAGATCCCTGTGGATGCTATCACAGAGGCATTCATCTCACAATTCATTGATCTAGGTATTACTGGACTTGGACCAGTGGGTCATCATTTATTGAGTACTGTTGTTTTAGCTCTCCTCAACCACATTTATTCCTTCAAGAAGCACGCCCCCTCTCACTTCACCTCAATTAATGTAATTCTCTGGGAGCTCATTGGAGTGCTGATTGGAATGAAGAACTGCATTCAAGCTACATGCCTGCAAGGGAATGATAACACCAGATCATTAACAAAACAGAGCTGCAAATGTTTATCCATGGACGGCATTCTTCATGTTAATGTGTCCCCGTCTTTACTTGTGTCCTTGCATATTTAGTGCTCAAGCCATGTGCAATAAATGTTGAAGGAGCTCTTTGATGAAAATTGATCAAAAAATGGCATACATTAAAAAGAAACAACAGCAACAGCTTGTCTTTCCGTGACTGACAATCCTATATTTTGATTAACTATTAAAGCACAGTGTTAGCCTACGGTGATGTCCAGAGGACTGCGAAGGGCATCGAACCTGCTGAAGTTGCAGACAGAAAGCTTTACTAACAAGGGATTGTGATTTGATCACTTTCCTGATTGGACTTAAGTATCACTGTTAATAGAATTGGACATAATAGCATCTCATCAAGTGATATCCAATATGCAACAGCCACATGATAGAGGGCGACAGACGGAACTAAGCTTGTGATCAGGTCGCTCCTTCTTCTTAGGTGTCTTAACATGTCATACAAAGCCAGACTCCTGTCCACTTCAATGTGCTCAGAGTTTGCTTGATCAGCAAGTTTAACCAATATGGAAAGATTAAGTATGGCTTGAGGCGGCAGGCTCTGGTGCATCCTGGACCCGCCATAACCTCCATTAGTTTTGTGAGATAATTTGGTTTCACTTGATTACTGTTGGTATCATCCAATTCCCAATGTGAACTTCGACCTCAAAGGGAATAAAACGAAATTGAGTGAATCAATCCTATCTATCCCCCCCCCCTTTTTTTTTTTTTTGATCAATCTGATTGGTTCAATGACTCGTCCCTGGCTGCAACAGTAGTAACATGTCACCCCACCATTAATGTCAGACACTATCTTAATCTGTCACATGTAATAAGGCCCATGAAATCTGCTGAAGCACTAGACCTAGAATTATCCCTCTCCATGAACCCTCCTAAAATCAGAACAAGGCGCCATGTGACGAGTCAGCAATTGACTTTAAAGATAAATTGAGAGCGGAGATGAAACTGCATACCACCGACAAAATGTTATCTGTTGTGACAACAGCCATCACAAATAGACAGAAATCCCCCAGAGAAATATCATAGGATGAGTGTGAATTGAGTTGTGAAGGATTTTGTTTGTTTTGTTTTTTTTTCTTAGATATTTCATCTGGTCTGTGAACTGCATTTTAACTGTGTGCATGAATGTTGCAAACAAGGCCTTTAAGTTATATTAAATAATTCATAAGTCATTACCCTTTAAGTTTATTTGCATTTTCCTACGGAGCACCTTACATCTTTAAATATTCACAATCACTGTAATCACTGTATGCAAATCATAGCATAAAAAGGATCCCATGTTCACTACACACTACATCCCTTGTGCAATTTCGGTTCTTTGCATATAAATAGCAATTCTGTAATGATAAAATTAATGGGTAATTGCTTCATTATGGGAGGGTTGGAGGTTTTCCAACAGATGGCATTGAAATTAAATATGGTTTGTTATTTTGCTCTTAAACCCTGTATTTATCTCTCTGTATCCAATCCCCTGGTGGTGTATGGTCTATATTTTATTGTAAAAGATTGCATGAGCTGAGTGTCAGCCACAGCACATGCATCACACTTGACATCATCAGTCTTTGATTGCATCCTCCTGATAGCGCCGCTCTACCCTCGACCATTTTTTTTTTTTAGCTCACACAGACGATTCAGAGAGTAGAAATAGAAGACTAGGGTGAGGAAAGACTATGTGGTACCAGTACAAACTGCAGATGTGCCCAGCATATGTGCATGTGACACAACATGAATTGGATTACCATGTGAAAAATGCTGTTAATTCCACTTGAAGCTGCACCCATTCAGTTCATATCAGGGTGATAGCCTTGCCTGATTGATCCTCTACAAAAGTGTGCAGTGGAAATGGTGTATAGCATTCCACAGCCGGCACAATGAAAGTGCACAGCAAGATGTATGTGGATTACTAAAATTATATGGCCTTTGATTTTGCAGCCACAATCCATATTTTCTTTACTATGTCACAAATAGGTCTGATTTAATGCTGTCACATTCACAGGAGCTCCTTGCATCCTTTGGAGGTTTTGTGTAGAAAAGTGAACAATGCAAAATTCAAAACTGTCAGCACTCTCAATTATGCAAGCACATACCTTATTCCTTGTGACCTCCCACCTCTACTCGTCTTGCATCTGTGGCATGAATATTGCAGCAGGACTCGTACTTACTGTTCACTCTAAAATTGTGTCACATGGAAATAGCATCCTTTTCACATTCATCACACTTAACCTAACAAGCTCACAGCAAAATAGCTATGAAGGCAAGGGGAAAGTGTTTAAATGAAGTGCATACTGCAGTTCGCCTTTTCAATCAAGTTCAAGATTCAATTGCAGTATTATGCATGTCTGAAAGTCGGCCTATAGCTCAGCGGTATGAAAGGGATATGTCATACAACTTAATTTGATTTTTTTCTGTGTTTATGTACTGATGTATTTCCAGCTTCCACTGTATTAATGTTGCAGATTCTTGGTGAGTCAAAATCGTTATTGATGCAGTCGTGTTAAGTTAATTTTGCCTTAATGTTATATTTTGTGTCCCTGTGTTTCCCCAGGTAACCGATAAGATGGCAGCCAGGGAAGCGACTGGGCACAGCTACCTGGTGGCTTGCTGGCAGCCCATCCTAATCCTGATGCTGGGCACCGTGCTGTCTGGATCTACTACAGGCTGCCCATCCCGCTGTGAGTGCAATGTTCAAGAGCGCTCTGTGATGTGCCACCGCAAGAAGCTCATGACAGTTCCTGAGGGCATTCCTGCAGAAACACGACTGCTGGATCTCAGCAAGAACCGCATTAGAACCATAAACCCAGATGAGTTTGCCAGCTTCCCCAACCTTGAACACCTGGAGCTCAGTGAAAACACAATCTCTACTATTGAACCTGGGGCATTTAACAACTTGTATGGCTTGCGGACATTGGGACTCCGTAGCAACAAGCTTAAGCTGATCCAGCTCGGTGTCTTCACAGGCCTAAGCAATCTCACTCAGCTGGACATAAGTGAGAACAAGATTGTCATCCTGTTGGACTACATGTTCCAGGATTTGTACAACCTCCGGTCCTTAGAGGTGGGTGATAATGACCTGGTTTTCATCTCCCACCGGGCTTTCCATGGCCTAAGTAGCCTTGAGCACCTGAGTCTTGAAAAGTGCAACTTGTCCTCTGTTCCAACAGAGGCTTTTACCCACCTCCACAGTTTGATCACTCTCAGGCTGCGTCACCTCAATATCAACGTCATACGGGATTACTCCTTCAAGCGGCTCTATCGGCTCAAAGTCCTGGAAATAGCAAATTGGCCATATCTGGATACGATGACTCCAAATTGTTTGTATGGATTAAATCTCACCTCCTTGACCATTGCAAATGCAAACCTGACCACGATTCCTTATGTAGCCCTGCGTCACTTGGTCTATTTGCGCTTTCTTAACCTTTCATATAACCCTATCCATACCATTGAGGGAAATAAACTCCACGATCTTCTGCGTCTGCAGGAATTACACCTGGTTGGAGGAAGACTGGCAATGATTGAGCCCTACTCTTTCCGAGGTCTGAACTACCTGAAGATTTTAAATGTGTCTGGAAACTCTCTTAGCACTTTAGAGGAGTCTGCTTTCCATTCAGTTGGCAACCTGGAAACCCTAGCTCTGTATGATAATCCTTTGGCCTGTGACTGCCGACTGTTATGGGTTTTCCGAAGACGCTGGAGACTTAACTTCAACAGGCAGCAGCCCACTTGTGCCTCTCCAGAGTTTGTTCAAGGCAAAGAATTCAAGGACTTTCCAGACGTCCTACAGCCCAACTACTTTACGTGTCGCAAGTCTAGGATTAGGGATCGCAAACCCCAGCAGAAATTTGTTGATGAGGGAGCCATTGTTCATTTCGCTTGTCAGGCAGACGGAGATCCTGCTCCAGTGATAATGTGGCTATCCCCACAGAAAAAGTTTATCACCACTAAGACAATTGGAAGGCTCTCTGTGTTGCCAGATGGTACCCTTGAAGTGCGCTATGCCCAGATTCAAGACAATGGTACATACGTGTGCATAGCTAGCAATGCAGGTGGAAATGACACTTCTCTTGCTCACCTGCACATCCATAGCTACTCGCCTGACTGGCCACACCAGCCCAACAAGACATTTGCCTTTATCTCTAACCAGCCCACAGAAACGGGTGCTAATGGTACACGAGCCAATGTCCCTTTCCCCTTTGATATAAAGACGCTGATCATTGCAACTACTATGGGCTTCATCTCTTTTCTTGGTGTCGTCTTGTTTTGCTTGGTACTGCTCTTCCTGTGGAGCAGAGGTAAAGGCAACACTAAACACAATATTGAAATTGAGTATGTGCCACGGAAATCGGACGCTGGCATGAGCAGCAGCACAGTGGATGCTCCTCGCAAGTTTAACATGAAAATGATTTAATGGATCAGTGGAATATATACATTTTGAACTAAAAATAAGACTAAGGAAAAAGAAGACATTTTCTTTCCTCTCTTACAAACCTGTGGATCCTGGTCTGTTAACATAGAGTAATATGTTTTGTTTTTTTTTTCTCCTGACTGAATCACTTGAGAGGACTTGACTTTCTAAAGTGAGAGGGAATGAAAGCACACCGAGTGCTGCAGAGCATTAGTGGTTTCTCTAAGGCCTGTGAGGGCATTAATTGAAAGGCAGATTTGTCATAATCAGTTCAAATTCAATATATCAGAAAAGAAAAACATCTTCAAACAGCCAGAATGTGAGGGGCAGATCATATTTTGGCCATTGCTGGTTCGTGTCTGTATTTTTTATTTAGTGTTAGTGTTTTTTTTTCTCCTTTTTTCCAAGGTTAGATGTCAAGTTATAAATGAGATGTATATGGGTTGATGAGCACATTTAAACATTGTTGACCCATTTCAAGCACATCATTATCACAACACATTAGTGTCACAATTGCTATGTGCTACATATGGTCTTTTTTTTGTTGTTTTCTTTCCTTTAGTGATGATTGTTCTGTAATTCATCAGATGTATGAGTTTGTGCCACAATTACTGAAAGAAAGATTATGCCCCAGCAATTAACAGAAACTGAGTTTAATATTGGGAATACAAAACTGTAATCATGTACCATATAAAATTGAATTTGAATGTCACAGCAACTCTATTGTGTTCACATGTGACGTTCTGCACCCCTAATTTCCAAATGATACGCAAAAACACGTGCTCTGGAAACACATAGATTGAGTGATATGGGAGTGCATTAGTACAATTTTCATTACTGGTAACAGTTCTCAGTAATGCGGTGGTAAAACATCACCGAAAGGTATGTAGGAATAATTTTTAGTCAGACAAGTGTATTGTTTAATGTTGAAAAGTAGCAGAAAATCAAGTTGTTACATGTTGCTCTTAATGAGATGTTTATCCCTGGAAACATAGCATTTCGAGCCCGGTATCTGATATCAGTGTCTGCGTCACTCATCCCTGATTTTCCTAATATAACCCAGACAGTGTACACACATTAACTGAGGGAAGGATACGGAATGGGATGTGAGATGTTGTTAACAAGCTGATGTCTACCAGCAACAGATGCAGCATCTTTCCTAAGGTTATTACTGTTTAAAAGAATTGTTGGCATGGGTACCTTGATACTATAAACGCTTTTCCCTGACCTTTTAAATTGCATTTCAGAAACTATTATGTAATGGTATTATTTTGTGCTCAACATGATTGTGACAAATAAAAGTTGTGGTGCTCATGTTTTCTGATAAAATGTGCTCCTCAAGCTGTAGAATATTTCTTTCATTGTTGTTGTTTTTTTGTTTTGTTTTTTTGATTGTTTTATGAAATTAATGATTTATTTATGCAGATGCTCTCCCCACCCCCCAGCCCACCCCTCCATTAAAGCCATGGAAATAATACCTTCCAGGATCATCTACAGGTTTGCTCTCCCCCAGAAATGTGCAGTGTTTGTCAGGGGAAAAAAAAAGAACTGCCACATATTATGCTCCCAGTTGGTCCTGCATATAAAATATGAGGTTGCAGCCTTACCTTTTCAAGCGCACACTGTGGACATCTGGGTTTTGCAAACGTGTGTGAGGATAAAGGCTAAATTATTTATGATGGATGACATTACAGACAACACAGTAATGGGCTGGAAGTATGGACTGAATATGCAGATGGTTGGAGTTACACAGATGGTTTCACCCATGGAGCAATCTGAAGCAGCTTTGGTGTAATCCGTTTTGCATAAAGGAAAAAAAACAAAAAAACACTGGATATGGCTCATGGTTCTCCCTCTTGCTGATTATGAATGCTCTCTACGTTCAAAGTGTGGCTACTGTACCTAGCCTTTTTTTGGCCCTGAGTGATCTCGGGATTCTGTTCTCTGTTTCTGTTCTATTCCTTTTTTATTTTAACCCTGGACTATATTGACCATGTAGTCCAAGCCAACTTTTTACAAAAAAAGATACTAAAAAGAAATCTATGGAAAATACATTCAAATTGTTCTGTGCAATAAAGGTAATATGCAGATTTTTTTTTAATTAACAAAATTTTGTTGATGTTGAATTGTTGAGAATATGGTATGTTGTATTAAACGATCTATGGACTTTTTTAAACACACGATGGTCCTATCTTGATTTAAACGGTGCAGTTACTACGGACTTGGCTGTCTTATAGCGCAGATTGACGGTTGTGTATTTGTGGGGTATTGACAATGTAGGTTCCCTTTAATTTTTCGCTACTGAAGCACAACCTACATTCTAGCTGAACATTTGAGTCTAGTTTTGTGTATAAATGATCCATTGAAAATTTTATTGTTTGATTTCTCTGATTGAAAAACTCATTAAAAAATGATGCGGCCTGTAAGGTAATTTAACGTCACATGTTTCAGCACTAATTATTTGTTTACAGGGGAATTGGTAGTTCACTTGTTCAGTTGTCTGGCTCTCTAAAGATTAATTAACCACCATTAGGAAAGGATCACAGACAATATGAAAGCTACAGGAAATGTTATTCATTTATGTTGCACATTTGTAATCAGTAAAAGACAACGTTTCTGGGTAATTAGGTAGTTAAAATGAAAAGAACAGTGGCTGCTTCACGCTGAATAACAGTTTTATTCTGTTTCTTTGTGAAACAGGAGTAAATTAGGTTACCTTTTG
This sequence comes from Coranthus polyacanthus, assembly GCA_037367275.1. NCBI lineage: Eukaryota > Metazoa > Chordata > Actinopteri > Kurtiformes > Apogonidae > Coranthus > Coranthus polyacanthus. The sequence goes on along the minus strand of JAPQRN010000022.1, from coordinate 17,778,443 downwards.
AAGGTTATTGGAAATGACCAGGGATACGACTAGGACAGCCTAGTTTCATAAAGCATGGTGCTCCTCTGCATTAAGTTTGGATCTTTGTCTCATTCCTTTTTATTCTACTTCCTTGCTGCCTTGGTTTGGAGTCTGTTGGGACTTTTGACGTTCCTTTTATCCTCAAGCTGTATCAAAGCATGCACATTTATCATCTGACTTGAAAACAGACAAGCAGAATAGAAGAGGAGAGCTATTCTTGAGGCTTTGGAGCCCCAGGGAGTAATGGAGACATCCATTGTTTTCTTTCCCAGATATTAGATCTGTGCTTAAAATTCTAGGTCAGGAGCAGGCTGATGGATTCTGACACTGTGCGACAAGTCGCCTCTCCTCAACTGAGCATGAAAATAGAGACACACCTCTGGGTGTTTCTTGCACTCATCCAAATCCATGTGCTTAATGACATCTGGGAAGCACTGCATGTGAGCAAACAAAGTGTTGAATTTGCTGCTGGTGGCATCTCTATAACACAATAGAAATTTCAAAAGCCTTGAATGAAATATAAGTCATCTGTATTCACGTCAAGATAAGATGTCGTGGCAGGTGAACTGTTTTCTCCACATATCCATATCAGAGTCAAATGGAAGTTGTTGTTTATGTGAGGTGCTTAATGTTTCTATACAATCTAAGTGTTTTAATTTACCCATTACCAAATCAGTGAAAACATAGACTCAGAACTTACAAGCAAATCCCTAGACTTAGCTACAAAATTAGGCGTAAAGTGAGTGGACTGAACATCCATTAAGACCAAAAATGCGTCTACTTGAAAGGACTTAGATTTAATCACTTTAATTATACAACTGTATCAAACACCCTAAGGTACATTTGTGTTACAGTTGATGCCAGTAAATGTTAAAAATCCGCAATTGGTGGCGAGTCAAACATGCCAGGACCTTTTTTTTTTTTCACTCCGTTTTTGTCACCAACGTTAACTTCAAAAGTATTAACAAAAAAAAAAAAAAAAAGGCTTAACACAGTTTAACATAACCTGTAATAATAGCTAACTTAAAGCTCCCAATTAGGCTTGAAAAGAACCAAAGAAAAACTGCTTGATGTTACTGATGCTGAAGGTAAAACCCATGAAATGATCTGTTAGAAACGCTTTAGTAATGGCAGGTGCGCTGGAAAAATCAAACTTGTGAAGAGGTCCGTGGTTGCTTGAATAGTGTCTGTGTGCATTAAGAGCTTCTAATTAAATACTCTCACACACAATGTATGATTTCAACATCATATGCACGACATTTCGAGCATACTAATACTTACTGTTCTGATTTAAAACCGGTACGAATATGTGGAAGGATGAATCCAGCTCAGGGTTACAGCTTATCGTGCTCTACTAAGAGCTGTTTGAGTCCATAACTTTGCTGTTGTAAAACTTCATCTGCTGGAGTCATTTTCTCGCATCATTAAAGCAAAATGGGATATAGCAGCAAACAACCATTTTCAAAAAACACTTGATGTTAAATCCGACGTCTTCTGATGAAAGCAATTTCCCAGAACGTTAAACGTGACAGCCCTTTGGATTTATTAGCGCATGGTCAATATAAAGCATATTCATTGTCACCCTGTTTGTTCTTATATCTAGAAGTGCCATAGTTATACGTACGGTCCATAATCTTACTGATTCTGTATATTTGAACATGCAATTCAGCCAGATTCAGATGTTTGTTCTCCTTAAATACTGGCTACATTTTTCGCCTTTTCAGTTATTTCAAGCAAAGCACTGCATGTCTTGCACACATGGAAAAAGATGAAGGAGAGAGGGATTAAGAGTAAATAGATTTAAAAATGTCAAATGCTCCCAGACTTAGTGTCGAGAAGCAGTCTTTACTTAATTCACAGGGCCTTAAGTGCAAATATGTCCTATGACTTTGCCCCCAAAAATAATTCTGAAACATGCTGGTTATATGTTATGTAAGTTCACTTAATGATAATGTACAGAATACAAGTTAAGTAAACAAAAAAGGGCACGTAGGTAGGAATTTACCTGATGGCTACTTCCGACTATTGGGAAAAAATAGGAGGAGAGTGGACACACACACACACACACACACACACACA
>JAPQRN010000022.1:17765351-17776243 GCA_037367275.1 Coranthus polyacanthus | reverse complement strand
TACCTGATGGCTACTTCCGACTATTGGGAAAAAATAGGAGGAGAGTGGACACACACACACACACACACACACACACAAAACAGTCAGGGTTTGTCTTGTTTTATTTCGGTGAAAGTCAAAATCAAAGCAGCGACAAACCTTTGTTCAGGAGTGAGTTGCGATGTGTCAGTTTCTGGAGGCTGTTGACTGAATTCCTCTTTTCAGGATTGTTGGAAAACTGGACATGACAGTTTATTTTGTTACCAGCACACACTGAGCGAATGATAAAGTAAGGAGGCTGCCATACAAGTCGAGCGGCGCCAGGACGGCTTCACGGGCAAGCGTGAGCGCAGCATTATAAGAGGAAAAAGAAAGAAAGAAACGGAAAAAACGAAGCAGAAAACCTTAACTCACATGCAAGAAGAAGAACGAGCTCCTTTGTTTTTGTGAAAGATACGCACATCCTTTTTTTTTAAATAGCCATAAAAATATATATATACAATCCGCTATAATGTAGGATAGATTTCACAGAACTGTAATGGGTAGGTTCTGCAGAAAATATGCATCATTGAACTTTTTAAGGATAAAAACAAGAGTATCAATTCCCTACATTATCTCAAAATATCTACGGTAATTATCATACAATATGAGTTTCCTAGTGTAGGGTTTTCTGCTTGTATTTCTGAAATAACATTCAGAAAATTCATATTTGTTTAATAGGGTGCTTTAAGTTGTACAGTGGCTGAGACTTTGATCCTTCTGGGTTCAGGGGTTTATGTCTGGTGTGGCTCCCACGAGGGGACTTAGCTGTTGCTTTGATGTTGAACAGACAGTTCTGCATAGTCAATAAACACCTCCCAGAGCCCTGCTTCTAAAAAAAAAAAGAAAAGAAAAAAGAAACAACACCTGACTCCCTTCTGTTACTCGCTTCTCATTGCTTCGCTATTGTTTTACGGTCTTGGCCAGCCCGTGGCTATCAAAAATGTACCAGGATGGCATCCAAAAAAGGCGATCTGTCAAGGCCAATTTTTGCCTGGGACATATGCCACAGCCCATGTCTCTGTAGGCGACTCAATCTACCCTCCTTATTTATTTAACAACCCCATGAAAGAGTCATAAGTTCCCAATCTGAAAATTGTGGCAGCCAAAACAGGGCATCTGTCTGCCATTAAAACCATCTTTTTGGCAACCTGCTACACCGGACTCACTGCTATACTGAACCTTGTATTTGTGTTTCGCTTTAGGGGAAAGCACATTGTTTGCAAGCAGATGAATTACCAAGGTGATCTGGGGAGGTAAATAGGTGAGGAGGTAAGGGGCTGAGCCATCCTATAATTCTGTTCTACTTCCAATTCCCTCGCGTGAGGCCTGAATATGCCACTGTGAAATAATTGAGAACTGAGTTGTTGTTTCACCTTGAAGTAGCTAACCAGCCTCCAAATAATTTGGCTTCTACCGATCGCCTCAAGGACAGCAGGCTGCTGAAATTTGATGGGGCAGCTGAGACAGGTGCCACTGCGAGATAGAAGATGCGATCTGATGAAAACAGCACAGCCAGGCTGCTGCTCCCATTTGTCAGCATTGTTCCAAGATATCTTGCAGGTGAGTATGGGTTTCATTTTTCATTATTTTCACCATCTGCCTTGTGATATTATGTTTTTGTCTGTCTGGGTGGTTTTTCAGAGGCTCTACCATCATGGTATCTCAAGGGTTCATCTTATTGCACAGGATAACCACAGCAGAACACTGAAAATGTAGTATCAAATTCATGAATGTCGAGACAGCTGTTGTTATTTATCGTAGTTTTGCACTTTGTGCAGCTAAAGAATTCTGTGCTAACGTGATTGCTGTTTGAGTTATCGTCCCTTATAAGGCAGGCTTTATGTAAAATAAAAATCTGTCATTTCCATGCCTCAATCAAAAAACATCTTATTTCTTCTACAGTTGACAAAATGTCCTCATTTCATCAACGCGGCAGTTCGAAGGCTGTGCAGAGTTTCTGACTTGTTATTTGACTCTGACATGTGAAGTGAGTGCCTTTGTTATGAAGCCCTCATCTCAATTAGCGACCTACGTGACATATATTTAAGACAGAATAGTGAATAATGTATTTGTGCAGCACTTTTCTCATAACTAGCTTTCTTGTATCAAAAGTAAAACTTGAAAGGCTTTTAATTCCCAGGCCTCTACACAGTCAGTTTAGTCTCTTTAACAGCTAATCCATTCAGCGACTTCAATATTCACTAACTAACGATTCTGGCTGGATTACTGTCCCAGAGTAGAGAGTAATCAAGTCAAAGGTCATCTTGGTGATGTCTGAGTGTCACGACCTTGGCTTGACTGTTCAGTGATCCTGTGGGACTGGAATTAAAATGCGGCTTTAGACCTTTTCCATCAAGTGTCTTCTCCCTTAGCTGAAGCAATTCTGCACATATGTTTTAGCAAATATGACCAAAAGAAATCAGTTCTGTTGTTTGCATTTGAATGCAATCATTGTATGAATGTTTTCAGACCACGGAAGTGTATCGTGCCTACGTTTCTGAAACAACATATTTCATATGAACAGTTCCCATTACATGTATATCAATGTTCTAATGTTTTAACCGACCCAGTCCCCAGAAGTTGTTTGGCTTCCCTCAATAGCCATGAGGCGGTTGGATGGACGGCAGATATACAAAATCCAAGACTTTGCCACCAGAGACTGGAGTATACGTCCTGGTTTTAGGTTTACATAATAAAAGCGATTTGGTTAAGGTTGGGAAAAGATCATTTATCGGTGGTTTAAATATTACCAAATACTGTGAATCAATTTTTATCACATTTTTGCAGACTTGTTCCATATTAAGCTCTGGTGTCTTCCCCTAACTCTCGCCAAGTGCTGTCAGTGTTTAAGTCTAATCATAGAAATTGTTAAATATGTACACATGAATGCAATTTCTGAGATACACAGATGAAAATATACACTTTGTAGAAAATGAAGCATATGTTTGGTTCAAAAATGGTTTGCAGAAACGTTCAATCGCAACATTTTATTCTGGCAGCCGGGTTGTAATGTGAGTGTAGTACGACAGTCGACGTTTGTGTTCTGCAGCCAATGAACCCCTAAAGAGTTGATAGAAGTGTGTGAATCACCAATGGCTCATTCTCCAGAAATAAATAATTCCCAAAACGCAGTTGTGCCTAATCACAGGGATGTTTTCCAACTGGAGAGTGTTCAAACATTCATCACAATAATAAAGGGCTGCATTAAAAATTCTATCATTATTATGATCGACTGTGTCCCATATATTGCTGGTGCATATTTAAAAGAACTGAAAAGACTACAGACTGACTGATGGTAATTACAGGCTGTTCTCAAATAAGTAAAGTCATATTTAAAATCAATTCTACTTGACAGACCGTAATCATTGTATTAATTGTTGTATTGAGTTTGCTTTATAACATAAAGCAAGTTCCAAAGGGGTTGTTACGAGATTGCCGGGGAGTAACTCATTTCAACCAATGTTTTAAATTTCCGATAGATAAATGTTCAGACTGACATAAGTGCAATAGGGACTGTGATCAATCCAGTTGTTCTTGAGACCTAAATCCCTTTGAGTAAAGTAGTGTGGATGTCAGAAACCAGCAGAATGCCTCAGCAACGGCTTTCTCTTTGCAAAGCCCTGGGGATCAGCAATACTACAATGGCAAGGCGCCACATAGCAGTAGAGATATTACAAATCTAAGCTGTTTTGGCTTTTTCAACAGTCTCACTGCAGGAGCCCACAGAAGAATTTTCTCTCGTTCAGTGGGACAGAATTGCCCAGCTTTGCTCAGCTTTCAATTATTTAAAAGGAGTCACAAGGAGAAAGATGAGGGTGAGAAAATCCCTTTCTCTCACATTACACCACAGAGGACAGCCCTTGAGATCCCCGGTTGTCTTATAAAATAATACAGAGTGCACTGTAATACTTTTGTTTTCCTTTTTTTTTCCGACTCTCAATCACTGACTGTGGAATTACTTTTTTATTGTGCCAAAACCACATCGATGGCACAGCTCATGTGTCTCGTTCAAGGCGCTCTATTATGAAAAGCCAGGGGAAATGCAACGCATTTTGCCAATGGGATAAAGAACATAATTTTCATTTATTAATTCAGAATAAGCCTCGCAGGAGGTAGCAATCTAAAATCATTAGTAAGAGATGTATAATTGCAACCGCAAATGAATGAAATGCAGTAGGGTATATTTAAAGGTATTTGTATACTTTTATCCCCTGTAATATTAGGGCAGCCAGCAAAGTTGGCTCACCTCATTCAATTAAGCAACTAAAAATATGAACTTAAATCTCTGGGCAGTTATGTTTTTATTTTTCACAAGGAAATAAATAAGCAAATTGCCTTTCATGAAAGATGACCACAAAAACTGCAATTCTCCATAAAAAAGGCCCAAAAAATCTACTGGGCCACGTAAAAGACATAAAATAAATGCAGAACTTAGCAAAACCATTCAGTGATGAATGTTAAGTAAAAGTTGTCTCGGATGGTTGTCAAACACTATACATCTACACACAAATAATACTTTTAAAGGAATCATTTTAAGTAAATACACAGGTAGCGAACGATAAGGTAATCACATCAGACTGTATTAACAAAAATCTGTGTACAGTGTAAAAAAAACAGTTTGCGAAACACAATGCTGTGTCAGTTCTACTGAGCGAGCAGTCGTGTAGTATAAAAGCAAGAGAAACATGTTCACTTAAGTTTACACTCACATGCCTGAATAACCAATTTACATTAAGATACCAGACAGAAAAGGCCGGCCTGAGGCTTTCTAAGAAAACACAAAAGCAGTTTTGTCAGGTTGGTTCTGCATATTGCACAAATACAATACAAGCAAACTTCTGCTCTTTGACTCAATTCATCCGAAAGAATGAAATGTCCCCTTTTGCTGTTTCATGCAATTGAATTTTCGCAGGGCTAACATCTTGAGAAAGAATAGTATTTGGAGAAGACCAAGCATTGCTTTTCTTGCACATTTCCATCAATTGCTTGCGACATGGGTTGATTTTACATATGTTCCAGGGCCGTGTGCATGATGGCTGTTGAATACATATGCAGCACTCTACACATGACTGAACAGAGATTCCTGCATTTTGTTTATTTAGTCTTTCTTCTTTTTTTTTTCCAGAGATGAGTTGCATAAGCGTTTCTCTTTATTCACCACCAGCCCGGATGATTTAGTCAGAGATACATTTACATCTATGGGCTGCCTGCACCAAGAAACTTTAAGCGATATTCAGGTCACTCGGAGAAAAACACCTGCTGTTGTCACCTAAAGCTACAGATTGCTTGCTACAAAAGCCCAATGTTTTGACCGTAACAGCTGTTAATAAGAATGCCAGTCATCTTTACACTTGGGACTTGAGACTTTTGGAGTGGACAGCTATTTAGGAAAGAAGATTTTTTTTTTTTTTTTGCTTTTACCTTTAAAAATATAGCAGCTGTAAAGCAGTAATGATACACCAGTGAAGAAGAATCTGCTCTCCACTCCTGTATTCCTTGTTCTGACAGGATCTGTGGCATATCCGACTGCAAAGACCAAATGCTCCTGGGGTGAAGCTACCTGAGGACTAGTTTCTTGACACATTAAAGAGAGACTCAAGAGACGCGAAGCCTTATGATGTCAGAAAATGGGAAAGCAGTATAAGCTGCGAGCTGGCGGCTCTTGAAAGTGCAGCCGTGTTGTTGTTACACCACAGCTTGGCACTACTGAAACAAGAGCAGATTGAGATAAACCAAAAACAATTGTTTGCGCAGTTAGTCAAGTATGTGAAAGGTATTTATTTGCATGTAAATGGTGCTGAGTCCTCGACGCACAGGCGCCGAAAATAAATGACATCTGAAGAAATGCACACGTGATGATGGAACATAAAGCACAAGAACAAAATATGCTGCATCGATGAAACAGATTAAAATAAATAAATGCATAAATAAAAATAGGAGATGTGTGTGTAGCTACCGTCTCTATAAAAAGGGTACATTTCATGAAAGTATATTTCATAAAGCTGTGCTTCCAAATTGCTAATAAATCTGCCATGTTTGTGTCACAAATCAAATAAAATGCTGTCCCAATTTTTTGGTGTTATCACTTGGTGGCTGGTAACACTTTTCACAGTTTCAGATAAATGAAGGCACACATTAGCAGCATCCTTGGAAAAAGATACAGTTGGGTGATAAACAAGACTGTGGAGACCATGTTACTCCGACAGTTCATTTTTTAAATAGCTCAGGTTGTGTTAGGTTATATTTTCTTGAGTTCTGTTAAAGTGCAAGTTATTTTTGTAGCAACCTCTGGCAATTTTCACTTTTTTTTTTTTTTTTTTTTTACAGTTTCTAGTTTTGTTCAGTCTAGGGTTTTGTTATGTATATATCACAGCAATTTAAGGCACTCAGCAGGGTTTTACTCCAGGGTTACGTTGGCGCATACACAAACCATTAATAAAAACTCAAACACTCACCTGCTGGAAATGTGCGAGTATATCTGTCTCTTGTAACCCGAGTTTCGTTTTGTTGTTGTTATATGTGTCGTAATATCTTAAACTTGCAACTTAATTTGTCTTTTGGGGTCATCTTCAGCTACGCCGAGTTATTTTCTGGTGTCCATGGATACTGTACATACCCTGTGCTCGACAGCATTGAGCTACAACAGGCAGATACTATTATGGTTTCGGTGAAGGCAGAGGAAGGACACAAGCGCTCCAGCTCAAGGGGTCAGGAAAGGTCAGTATGAAACGCAAGGAAATCTGAAAACAGGCTGGGAAAAATGCACATTATCAATGGGCTGCTGAGTATAGTGCGGCAATTAAGAACAGCAAGAGGTTGGGGCGGACACCGAGATTGGTTAACAAGTTCAACTCAGTGGATGAACGTTGCATCTTTATTCGGCCTCGACGCTCTGTATAAAAACACCTAATGGGGGACGTTGTTGTTCCGCCTTTAAACTGACAGCAGAAGCAGTCACAGCGCTGAATCTATGCCTGTGTGAAAGGGAGAGCTGCCATTACATCTGCATGTTATACATCACATGAGACTCTTATGTCACGCCTCCGATTCCTCAGTGCTATCCAGAATCCCACTTTATCCCACTGTGCCACATTTGATTGGTTCAGTGAGAAGATTTGAAAATTGGCAAAATGAGGTTTTTATTTTTTTAACAGAAATGTGTCGGGAACTATGTTTCAAAGGGGCTAACGTAAAATGGAACGGGGTCAGAAAGCAGAAGAGAGAACGAGGGAAAAAAACGACTAGACTGGAAAGGAATTCATGATGGATCCAGAGTTTTGATCTCACTTCGCTGTTGTTAATGAGCTTCGTATAGATTATCACACCCACAGGACTGTCAGAACCAGCATCTACTGACAGAAAGATGAATGCAAAATGTGATTGTGCGCGTTAGGTTTTGGAAGCACATACTGCATAAATATAGTTTTTTAATAAAGTTAAAATGGTGCAACAGAGATACATCATGAAAGAATCATGGCATGAACTTTTAAAATGAATTAGGGATGGACAGGCCGTGTAAGATTATCTTACAGTAACCACAATCTTGGCCAGTAAGGTACACGAGTAACACTAATCTACAGTAAATAATTAGCTAGATTCAATTCTTCTAATTAATTACAAAGAGAGCTTTTACAGTATAGTATCCCCTACCTTCTCAGTGCTTCAGTGTAATGTTACTCAGCCAAAAAGCATGTGGTTCTGGATCCACCCATTACAGTTTAACTCACTCAGTGAGACTAAGTCTGTCTGGAGAAAAGTTTGCATAATTTAAAAGTTCCATCTGCATGAAATTTAATAAGTTAATCTCGTCTGCATCATCCTTTCTGATTGCTGACCTTACACACCCACACACATCTGGATTTTTCTTTAGTTAACTGCCTGTTTAACGGAGTGAAGACTGCTATTACGATAAGGCATCTTTTTAGTCCATTCTGATGATTTTGATGCTCATACCAGATAAAAACGCATGATGTATAGGTGGTATTAAATCAACTTTCATTATACCATATGCGCACACCTGCACATATGGTGGAAATTCACTTTAACACATCTGAAAACATCGCATGGTTATTGGATACTTAATTACAATTAAATATTTCTGTATCAATGGATAATTTCGTCTGCAGTCTAATCAAAATGAAACACCAAGGCAAACTTCATTCTCTACATTTCCATAAATGACAAAAGACATTTCCTTGCCTTGAGCACCACCTCCTACCCAAGCCCAACAGTATAATGAATTTATGAGGAATGGACCTTGTTTCTTACCAGATATGCAGACCCTGACTTTGCCATTAAAGATAATTAAACTCGCTCAAAGAAATGAGTCGCAGGAGCTACTGGGGAAGGTCTGATTGCTTAGACCTCATGTTATATAAGTTTAATTCGAAACTAATCTGCGCAAGGTAAATGCATTTGCTCTGAACTTGAGGCCACATTAAAAAAATGTTGCATTCCACCATCAATTACACTTGTTTGCCAACCAAACCTTACAATACGATGGTAGTAAATGTAAAATGAATGGGAAAAAGGGGAAAATGCTGTGTGGTGTTCCAGCTGCCATCGATACGGGACCAAAACAAAACATTTTTAAGTTTAAACTAAACCTAATTATTGATATATTGCGCACAAAGATATATTCAGGTAATACTATTTGTACTATTATACATGAAAATTCGAACTTTTATTAACATATTAACTCTGCTTTCAGGGAAAAATATTGAAAACAATACATTCATGTGCTGAATACACAGATACAAAGTTTGACGCAAAAGTGTGAACATACTAAAAGATTTCATCATTTAATACCACAGAGAAGTATGGTTACTATGGTACTTCATTCACCGATAAACACAGGTTTCTTTAGCTAAACTGGAAAACTGGGGATGTATAATTTTTCGCAGTGTCGTGTATGAAGACACACACACACACACACACACACACACACACACACACACACACACACGGCAGCACCTATTTATAATTCATGCAGAGAGACCACACAAGATTAACCTTGATCTGTCCTAGAAAAATGCAACATTGTGCTGCACAAATTTCTAATGCTGACTTTGGAAAGCATCTGTTCAATTTGTATTGCATCACAGCTCAGATATACCACCAACATAAAGAAACTGTGTGTCAGGAGAAATTATCACAGAAAAAACACTGAAAATGTTGAAAAGAACTTCTTCACACTGTGTCGCTTTCTGATTTCTTCTGAAATACTGATTTGATAACGACTGCAACATTATATAAAGTATATATGGATAGCATCTCAAAACTTTAGAAGCTGCCCCAGTCGTGTAATTATCTGTCTGAGAACGGCCGAGATTAGTTTGATTGATTGACTGATTCAAAGCATATGCATCACCAGTTAAAAATATCATTAACGAGAAACAAAATGATTAAATACAACGGTGACACTGAGGGCCTAATCCAAATAGAATGAATTGTGCCTTCCAACACCGTGAATTGTGATGAATTTGCCTCCGTAATCTGCTCCATTTTAAGAACCTGTTGACACAAGAATTTGTGTTACTGAGATACCGGCACAAAGACGCCCATAGAGCTTTACACCGGAATGCAGCATGCCCTTGTTTACATCTGATTAACTAAGCGGAGCTGATCTCCTTCCAGCACAAACACTGGTCCGTAATGAAACCTGCAAAGAACAAAAACCGTCAGAGGTGGGGTCACAAAGACCTCTTCACAACCACAAAATAAACGTTCACGATTTTGCACCTAAGTGTGTCTCCAAACAAACAAGAAAGAGGCTGTGCGCGTTTACAGATAGCACAGCGTAAAAAGAAACTGTAGGGTGTAGTGACAAGATGCACAGAATGTTAGGCCTCTTCGGCAAAATGAACTCTGGAGAACGACAAAGACAAATTTAAGACATTTTGTTACATTTATAGCAGATCCAGAACACACCAAGTGTAATTTACATTTGCAAGAGGAGGAGAAATTTGTATGAACTGAACTGATCTCTTAAACCCCCCCTCCCTCGTCCTCCACAGGGTCTGAGCTCAGGGTCCAATTTCATAGATACTGACCTCACAAGATGAATCTGAGAAGAGTAGTGCAATGCTTAACAAGTCAAAGCGAGATTTCTCTTTAGCTAAGTTATATGCTTCTTCTATCCAGGATTGCTCTTTGAAAGGATATCCCTTACAGTTTGATTTCATATCCAGTCCTGTTTTTTTTTTTCTGCTCAGCCTGTGAAATTGGCTTTTGAGCAGACCTTTTGTAAGTGGAGTGGTATGTGCACTAGTAGCCAACAACAGCGTATCCCTATCTGTTTCTTTGCGGTATAACGTAGTAGACAGCCTCCCACTGTTCATCATAACCTACGTGTCAAGATGTTCTTCAGTAAATTCACACAATCATTCAACTCCTCTGGATCACCATGAAAAATACAGAAAATCTATTTGCATTTCAACAGTTTGGGAAAATGCTTATTTTTGTCAGGGATTAAAACAAAAATTCTTTCAAGGAGTTACTCACAGTGAGGATGGATGACCCTTTCAGCATGTGTTGTGAGTTTGGAAACTGAATAGACTCAGGACAGGAAGGATGAATAATGGTGACTCTTTTATCTAGACATGAAGATCTCCATCATATTTCTGTTTGAGGTATCATCCACTTACAAATCCACTCAGATTTCAAATGGACCAAATGAAATCAATAAAATGCATGCATAACAGAGCAAGGCATTATCTGACATTAAACACGGATGTCCACAAGGGACTTTGAAGACACAGGCATCGACTTTAAATGTAGCTAGTTAACAACCGATGCACCGTGTTGGCGTTTAAAGAGTGGTGTTGATTTTGATCTTGTGTTTTATTCTTAAAATTTAAAGCTAAATACGC
>JAPQRN010000022.1:17723264-17756425 GCA_037367275.1 Coranthus polyacanthus | reverse complement strand
TCGAAATAGCCTTAGTCTGTGTGTAAAAGTTCTATTGTCAGAGAGGATATATCTCATATACCACCATTGTCTGGCATCAGTCTTACTAAATGACTGCTGGGTGGCCTTGACCTGCCGTAGAGTCGTGTGTATATGTCAGATTTATGTGGAAGACATTATTATTCATAATGGCGTTTATTTGATAAAACATTTGACATTTATTTGACAAAGCTGGCCAAAACACAGAAGCCACTAAAGCGATGAGGATCTTCATTACATATAAACCTAACAGCAACAACACTGGAAACAGCAGTAAACTGCATTTGGGCCGACAGCGCCATTGATCTGCCCACAGGTGGCTGAGGGCGGGAGGTATGTGTATCTAACCTCAGGAGAACCACGGCACTTTGGAGCAGCCGCCACCTGCTGTTGCACACTGTTCTCCAACACCCACACTTCCATCAGCCACATTGTTAGATCTAGGCAAACCTATGACCAACAAGTAATGGAGTAAGGTTTTAAAATGAAAATTATCTCCATCCACAGAAGCCTTTTAGCGGAGTTTCAGACAGAATTTCCGTCCATTCTGACACAGCTGAAATGCATATCACATGACCAGGGGGGCTGATAATGATGCTGGACAATTGCTTCTGGAATTGTTGCAAACTGCTCAAATAGCAGCTCGACTGCTGTGAATGCAGCCAGTAGTAGCATGATAAAATGCAGAATTTAACTGCATGACAGCTGCTAACAGAGACAACAAGGACAGAAACACCTGTAATTCAGTATCCGTGTTAAATTAACAGCTGGTAGTCAAGGATGACGTCTTCTTTTCTGCCGCGAACAAAGGTGTCTGCTCCATCGTTTCCAAAAGTCTTCGCTTGCACACTACAATGCAACATAACGAAGTAAAACATGGTCAGCAGCGTTTCCAAAAGTCTCCATTTTAAGGATCCTAAAACAGGGGGAGTAAACAAAGCAAACGTTATATGTTTTAAAACAAGAATGTATTAGTGTGGACGTAGCATAAAAAGGTGGATTAGCTGGCTGAAGCTCAGTGTGAAAACAAATGAAAACTATGTCCAGTTTTGTAGATATTAGAAGAAGAAAAAAATCAAACATGCTTTTTTGACTGACAGTACAAAAAAAAATGTAAATACAGCCACAGTTAGTGTGGATAGACCGCATGTTGTTTTTCTCTTATGTGTATATGAAGCAGTCTTGCAGACACAATACCAAAAAGTATTTGATTAGATAGAAACAGCTGACAAAAGCTGAATAAAAGCCGTTGCACCGTCTCAACCTTAAAGTTTGTTTACGCAGGTTTACCATCATTACGCCCCACAGCCGATGACATTCCCCAGAACCTGGGCTTTCAGTGAGATGATCAAAATCAATTTTACCCCTGGTGAGGGCAGAGGAGGCTGGTGTCCTTGGCACATCAGACTGAGAACAAAAGTAGAGATGTTGATCAACACGGGCTTCCCTGACAAACACAAGAACGCTCTCAGGTTCTTAGGAGAAGTACAGCACCAGCACAGCAATACTAATTTAGACTGAATACCCACTTTAGATTTGGATGCAGCTTTAATGACAGATTGGCAGCGTTTATCTGGGGCCCAGATTCTTAGTCAGAGCCTCCTGTCCTCCCCTGTGATTTTCTCCTCCCCTTCTCCCAGTTAATAATGCTGCACATTATTTCCCATGCAGATAGCCACAGAGCGTGAAATCAATTTAAGAGCAGAAGAGTGTGAGAACAAACTCAACTGGAGAGGAATGTCTGAATTTCAATATTTTCTCATTTAATAAACCGTTCATGTGCTCTGTGATTTAATAAACACTGTGCAGGGAGGAGGAGGGGGGGGGGGGGTCTCAAGGTGGAAGAGGGCTGTTTTCCCTCTTGCCATTTTTGGTAAGGCGAAGTTATGGAATGAGGAACAGATGGGAATTTGCAGCACCCGCTTTTAATGCATAATATGCATTATTTAGGAAAACATATAATAGCATAATTATTCTTCGAACGCTACATACAGTAGCTCAATGTATATTTCTTTGCAAAGAAGTCATTGTGTATTGAACACAGATGACAGGAAGAGTAGGAGTGTTAAAAAGTAAGATGGCGTAGGTGGGTCATAACGTCAAGTCACTGAGCCCACAATAGGTACTGTACACAGACCATAAATAAACCTCCTTGACAAGACAGCATAATTTGTCAACATTAGGTTGTTCGTGGACTGAAACCAGATAGGCAAGCAGGCAGTCATCAACAGGAAAATGTCTCTGCTGAGGTGCTAAAATAAATCTCATGTCTTTGTCTCTGTATTTCTATTATAAGCAGCATTTATTAAGTGAGAATGGGTAGTCCATAAAAAAGGGGTATGAAGCTAAGGACCTAGAAAGGACTTTTGAGTCCAGGATTAGTTGTAAAGCTTCCTGAAATGGGTGCTATTAGATGAGATAATCTCTCACTGTAATCCTTGGTTGTATATTCTTCACTTTATATCTATAAATAGTATTAGAAATATGATTAGTGCCATTGGAAGATAAAGAAAAATGTATTGTATGAATCTAGTTCTTTTGTTAGCATCGAGTTATGAAAGTTTGCATTATTAAAAGTATGTACAAACATCACCCAAGATTCCTTGCAACGGTGAATCCAGGTGAACTTGGAAAAAAACAAACAACAGCAAAAAAACAAAACAATAAAACAAACAAAACAGCAGCACATTATTAAATGTGCATGAGCATTTGTTCTGGGCCAGAAATCAAGTTTTCAATTTAGCAGAACAGCAGACAAATAAGTGATCATCTCGGTTCACTTTCACCATCTGGGGAATGGATTATTTTGCTAGAACTCCTGGACTGTTTACCAAGACTCTGCAGACCAAAATTACATTTTCCTTTCTCTTTGACTGGATTACCCCGCAGTGCACGGCACTGTCAATACTTTACATGGAATGAACAGGTAGAGTGCGATCAATCCTTTTTGTTCTTTTCCTCAGCTGATTGGATTTTCAGCTCAGTCCCTGGTAGCTCCCCTCAGGATTTGGACTGTACTAAAATCTTTGCTGGTTAACTCTGTGAATGAAGCTTTATGGTGCAAATACTGAACTTTCTGTAGCCTGAGTAACAGCCCTTGCAAGTCTACTTATAGTGAAGTGCTGACAATATAATGCCTTGAAGGGTTTCTCTGTTTGCACAGCAGTAAGTTTGCAATAGCCGAGATCAGGTTACGACTTTATTACACCAGAGCTGTAACAATTCAGAGGCCTCGGTATCACTGCTTCTAATTATTATTTCATGACTGTGACATTAAGGAGGGTGACAAATTCCACCATCTGGGAAATAGATGTTTTGCTAGGATAATTCACACACACATAATTCGCAGCATAGATCTTGAGCCATTTGCATTGTAATATTGCAGAACGAACCCTTAATTATTATTAATTGTCCACATTATGCATAATTTGATTCTCATGCTGGCAATGCCAGGTGCTGTCATGTCACGACTGCTGAACCCGTTTTGGTAAATTCTGCAAGACGAGATAATTGAGCCGAGTTTAATTTTTTAATCCTTTTGTTTCAAATTCCAGCAAAGTATTTTTACTGTGTGAAAGCAGTATGAAATTGAAGTTACAATTATGTTCCTTTTTTACTCCGAAGATGAGAGCTTACTTTGCATTGACTGAATGAATATATGTGGATTAGGACAGAATTTGGATGCATTTGGCTTTTTCAGAAAAGTCGTCATGTATAAAAGCAGGAAATTGCACCATTTGAAAATTTTAGTTGTGTTATTTCTAGCAACAAGCTGGAGGAAGATAACACTGTGGGTCTGACATTATGATGATATTTAAAATTAAGATTGAGTGGAAGGGGATTTTCTGTAAAAACAAGAAATGACACATGGTTCACTTTTTCCATCAATCTGCAATCTACTGGGTGTTAAGAAAAGGTTGTTTGGGTAGAGTCACGCCCCTCGCATCAAACACACAGTGACTGGTTAGGTGGTTTCACTCAGACAAGAGAAAAGCAGAGAAGCTGTCTTCCTTCTGCTGCAGAGTGGGAGTGGAGGGACGCAGTTATGTCCAAAGTCCACAGCTGCCTTTTTAAAAGTAAGAGTTTCTTCTCTCTCTGTGCTTCCCACAAGCAACCTACATTACATGCATCTCACTTTTTCGGGGCATATTTGTCAGCTGTGTTGTTGCAGTCCATCTTGTGGCCACAAATAGCCAATAGCCTTGCTCCCTGACAGCACAGATGTTTTGTGTAATAACACAAGTCAACACAAGTGGTGTTGGGTGTTTGTAAGTGTGTGACAGCTCAGACAGACAGATTTAAAATTCAACTCTAGTTGCTATTTTCCCCCTCCCGCTCCCAGGCCATCTTTCACTGCAGCCTTTACACTAAAGATGTGGAGTCATACAGATAGATTTAAGTTCCTTTAAAAGCCGAAGCTCAGTGAGTCTTTTTGTTTGCTTTTCGTCAATGTCTTTTGTGAGCAGTCACCAGCGGAATTAACTGTGGTGTAACGTATAGCGGCAGGTTTCTAATGTTAGCAGGGAACAGTGAGTCAGATAGCAAATGATGAGAGGAATGCTGGGAACTTACTGTAGTAATTGTTGCCGTAACCCCTCAGGCATTCTTTTGAAGAAATTCTGAAAGAACCAGTTTAATGTTGCTCATTTTATATACATTTTATTAAAACCATGATACCTAAAACTCAGTATGAGTAATAAATAATCCAGATTGTAAAAATCTATCTAATCCCTAAAGAAAAGTAAACCCCTATTAAATTAGTGTCTTTATTCTCTTCTCCCTGTGTGATTCAAACTTTGATATTAAGTGGTTTTTGCAAACAGTATTTCAATTATCACCAAATAAAGTTACCATGGCAACCACTTTTATCATGAACATCCATTCTTCTGGCTTGTAAAATTAGCAATTCATCAGTACATCTCTGTTACCGGGTAACTATACCGTAGACTTCTAAACATTAACAGCGTTGTTGGTGTTACTGCATGCTGTGCCTCGGTCTCCAGAAATCCTTGAAAGGTTTGTGCACCCTTGAAAATGTTTTTACACACCTGCTGACGGTTGGATCCCAGATTCAAAGTGCCCACACGCCTAGAAAGTAAAAGTAAATAAATAATTTTGTCTAACTCTGAGAACTGACATAATACAAGAAGAAATGAATTTTTAAGTAGGTCCATGCTTTGTGATTTCTTGGGAGGTGAATCTTTGATATGCGTCTCTATGATAAGCCGTTTTAAGTAAAAGTAAGATTAATGTGGTGAAAATTCTCATTTAAATAGAGACATAAGTTTTGTCATTTTTATTTCATAGAGCACATTAAGCACAAACTCAACTATATTTTAATTGGTTTCTCAAGCAGTTAATGTTAAATTAGAAAAATAGCAGCATAAATAATCAATGAGTGGGTGACAGAAAGTCATAATAAATTAACAGCTGAGCAGATGATGGGAGAAACATCACAAATAAAATAAAATTCAGTCTCTCTTGATAAACATTTTGATATTTTCTCAGATTTTGTAAACATGTTATTAAATGCTGAATTAACTGTTTATACACAAAAGTCAAAAAAACAAACAGAATAAACAGTCCTCATTATGTTCATAATCGACTTGCCTTCAGACATGATATTGTCAGTTAAAAAGTTATGTTTCCAGTAGAAGAACCTCAAACAATTTTGCAACCACGTCTCCCAGAAATAATTTTTATATACTAAACTGCAGCTGCAATTACATTTTCATAAATAATGGAATCACATCTTCGGCATCAGATTATGGATTTTGCAGCGTGAGTGAAGTGGTTACGTTTTGCCAACAAGAAGATGGTGATTTGATTAAAATCCTGTGCAAAAACATGTTGGTTATTACCCTGGCACAGCTGAGAGCACCAGAGAGTGTCTGCATCTGTAACTCAAAATATACATTTCAACTTGAAACTTTTACACAAGATAGGTCTTTACCATCCTCCTCAAAGATCGTCATGATCCGGGCACTTTTGGACATTTTCTCAGAAATGAGGGGAGCTATTGCCCACAGACTTTCTGCATGATAATATCTATCAACATGATCAATTTCTTGCCGATCCGAAGACGATCCTAAACTGACAGCATATTTTCATATCTAAATCTGCCATATTTGATTCCTGACGTACGTATTTTTCTTTTAGTGTGTTCACAACATGGTGGATTTATTCAGCGTGGTGGATATAACGTATAATGGTCTGCATTCTCTGTCTTGTTAAACCAAGTTCTAATATCTTTCCATATCCCTGCCTGAGTGTTGCAAATGCCTATACATAACCATAAGTTTAATAGTTTACATAATGCATGTTCAGCATTATGTAAATTAACATTTATCTATTACACAATACAAAACATAATGCGGCCTGTATGGTATTTTTAACTAAATGTAACTGCAGCTATAATTAAGTTATATATAAACATAACTTCTGGAAAACAGGATTGCAATCTTTACATAAATATGGGAGTCTGTCCTACGCTCTGTGGTAGAAGCTGCTCCCATAAGGTTAGGCATTGATTGGTTTAGCTTGCAGATATCTAATAGCCTCACCTAACCCTATACCACTGACCTTTCCCCCAGATAGAACCCTAAAGCTGCAGTAGAACATGACATTGAATTGTTAAATGGTATTTGTTTGTTTGGTTTCATTCCATGTGTAGGTTTTATGAGTTATTGTGCATGTTACTCGGTGCATGAGGTGTAATACTAAAACAAGGGTAAACACTATGTTATACCCTCCAATGTTTTGATGGGACAAAGTTGTTGCCGACTGAATATGTTGAAATAACCTTCACCAAAACTGTCTGGATTCAATGAGCAACTGACATGTGTCAACATGATTGACCTGGGAACTCTGGCATGCTGTGAATTCACCTTAGATTGGTTCAACATGAATAAGTCAGCTCAAGTCTCCGCCATCTTATCATCAGCGGTTAAGTGATGGAATAGAGGTCAGCCTGTGCAGCCAGCGAGACGTGAGATGTTTCTATGCCAAAGGATAATAAGCACAGGCAATTGAGTCCCAATGTTGTCAGGGAGTCACTGTGTGCCTTCCGCTGGATAACAAGAGGGGATCAGACCACCGCTTTACCCTGGCACCAAAGGAGGTGAGTTTAATGTCACACTCCAAAAGCTATTTCCAAGAGCTCACCTAATGTGTCCTCTTCAAGGTCGTGAGACAAAAGGTTGCAACTTGGGATGTGCTGGTGAGGCTGTGGTCAAAACCATTGCAATTCCCCAAATTCAGTTAGAAAGTATGCAATTCAGAAAAATGGATCTCATATCCTGTGTTGAATCCATTATTCTCAACTTCTGGTCTATTTTTTCTCTTGATGGTAAGATAAAAATAGGATTGAATATAGACAAAATGAATGTAATGACATGAACAGTTGGGCCTGAAACAGTTCATTGGCAGATGCTGACAGAGGCGCAGAACCCTGATCACCTTTAGTTTCTGAACAGTGAGGAGTTTTCTGCCTGAGGATCTTTATTGCAAACAGGAATGAGAGAAATTTAAAACAAGAGAGATAAGCACAGAGGAGGCCATTCACCTTCAACAAAATCAGAAAATTGAATTCTGAAATGAATAAGCAGAAAAGAAGCACTAAATTAAGCAAAGCATGTTTTTTCCCCCCTAAATTCACTGTTATTTACAAGTTATTTCAAATCTACTGTATTGTTATAGTGTTTAATAACAGGAAAATATGCGGTAATCACAAACAACGGATCAAAGTTTGAAGTGCCTCATTCTCAGTGCAGTAGGTGGTTTGAACAGAGCTGCAAGGAATATGAATAGGAATAAAGAGAAAAAAAAATATTGTTATTGAATAATACATTTCATAAGAGTAAATGTTTTGCTTACTAACCACTGAGCATGACAGATGAAAGAAATGAACATGTAAGAAGCACTGGCAAACAAATAATTTGAACAAGAATGTTGAAAAATGTGAAAATAGACATTATTCAAAAAAAAATCTGGGCTAACGTGGGAAAGCAGGCTTTGGTACAAACATATCAGTCTTTCTGTTAGTGGCCAGCAGGCATTTGCTCAGCATCACACCGACTACTGTGTCATTATTCCTCAGAGTCACAAATGAGCTCTAAGCGTGCTGCCAGCAGCTAGAAGCAGGGACATGGAAATGAATATTGATATTGCTTCATCAAAAGCACAGGTAGACTGCCAATAACATAATTACACCAATTTATATATAGATTTTTTTTTTTACTCTGGAAGATGCAACTCTCAGAGTCATTGTGTTCAATAAGAAAACACCGCTTAAGAGAATATTTGAAATGATGAATAATTATTGTCCAGTTTCCATATTTACCATCACACCAACAAAACATAGAATGCGTATTATTCCGCAGGCATTATGTTTGCACTGTGGAAGGCTCTACATCTGTTACCTTTGCTCTTTGCTCAAATTCCCCTTATGGAAAGCATCTGTTTAGCATATCAGGGGTGTGCTGTTTAGATGCATTGTGTTTTCAGTCTATGCCTTTCTTCCACACCGAGACCACCCACCACCTTCCTCTTTTTCAGCAGATAAAATTGAATATATCTCCACAGGGATCTTTATAGGTAAACCTCATGTCCTGGATGAAATTGTAGTCCAGAAGGCCACGGCGATGCTTACGGATAACAATCATTTTATCTTTCTCTTTTCTTAACATCAACAATATTCCATTTTGCTGTGGAAATGTAACAGTATGTGCGGTCTTTGTTTTTTTTTCATCACAGCATGGTCTGTCCATTTAAACCCTCAACACAGCAAATTAACTCAAGTCTATATTACATACAAGAGGTTCTCTTGTGTTTTTTGATGTATTTAGGTAATTTTACTGGCAGTAAACACAAACATGAGCTCATGCATTTGTATATAGTGGGATAAATCAGTGGGATATTCACTGTTCTATTTAAACCTGCTAAAACATTCATTTTCAGGAATGGGAGATAATGTGTTGAGTCAACACCCATGCTGTGATGCAGATGCGTATTTCAAGCCACATATTCTTCTTTTACAAAATGGCACTTGTAATTCAGCTCAATTCCACATGCATCAACATGATTCACTTGTTGGTATGTGAAATACTTGTTCAAATTGAAATTCTGCTTGGGGCACTAAAAGATCTATGGCTACCACTGAATTATGTGCATAATTTGAACAGATTCAGAAGCAGCTCAGTTCTGGAAAACTGATAAATACTGCGAGCCCAGTTTATGATTACGCCACATGATCAGGATATGATTAAATTAGAGCAGACAGTATTTACTGTTGGATTTCTCTGTGAATTTGAAGAAGCTTCTTTGACAGTCCAACTACAGTGTTTGTCAAAGTGTCACGTTTTATTGCTTCAATAACACCCCTCTTCAAAGGGCTGCACAGCTGGGTGTACTGTTGTAGGCCTGGTGTTTCAGAGGGGACGTTCAGTACCAAGGACAGCGACACGGTAACGCGCGGTCCTGGAAGTAACACACCTGTGCTTAATCACTTATTATCTCTCCACAGTTCACTGCAGATGAGGGGGAAGGAGGCTGTGTAAATGTGCCTGCAATAGACCTTTCTCGCAGCGGATATTTAGACTTGCCAAAGACAGGTGTAACTAATCACATTAATTATGGCATCATTCCATTTTGGTGTTTTCTCTGCCAGGGCTCGGGTATTGTGCACGCTGAGTCACTGCGCGGCTTACTGGCACACCTAAATTGTGAAGAACCATTGTTAATCTCATTAGTTAAACCCTTTACTTGCTATGATAAGTTCTGCATATGCCACATTCAAATTATGTGAGGTTACCATAGTCACCAGTTTCCTTTTTTTTTTTCTTTTTTTTTCCATTCACAGCGCTGCCCAAGTTGTAAAATGTGAAATGTCCGATACTTTTGAATTCACGGAGTTAAAAGCAAGAAATGATGGATGCTTCTCATGGGTGCAGTGTTATTTTGACATTAGATAGCATCTATTACATGATGCACATTAACCCTGTTCACTACTTAAGCCCTTTTACATCCATTAAAGTGAGTTCTCTGTTATTCACATAAATGGGAGTAGAGGGAGAGTACATGTTTTCTTACGCAAGTTAGATAGCGTGGATTTTTTTTTTATTGTATTGTATTTTTATATGTATATTGTATTGGCCTTTTTGTGCCTTTATTTGATGGAGTAAAATAGAAAAGAAACAAGGACAGTGAAAGGAGGGAAGGACAAACAACAAAGTTCACCCACACTGGAGTCCAACTGGGGATGTACAGCTCTTGGTTAACATCCTCAATAATTCAACTACCAGGAGAAAAGTCATTCTCTTGGTAGTTGAATTATTGAGGATGTTAACCCCAGTAGAATGATTTTTGATATACCTCCAAAACATGTAGCAAGTTGAATCCTGAAAGTATCCGGAAATGAGTGAATGCCAGTGTTACATGAAAACAACAAAAGCAGTGCTGTTTTTCTCTCATGCATTCAGAGAGTGATGACCAAAGCCTTGAGTTAGTTTAAGTTTACCCTCTGAACCCATTTCCACTGTGTGTGTCTGTGTAAGACAGGGCTTACTTCTCTGCATGGAAATACAAACTTTTGTGCCCGACTCTCCATACATAACACACTTGGCCAATGTTCCTCCTGGGACAGCTAACAATAGGGCAGTCAACTATGCCTAAAGCAAATTAAAGCACTCCATTAATTCCCAACCCCAAAGTGATTCAATTGTGTTTTCTTGTAACACCAGTGAGACATGAATCTCCCAGGCCTGCTCTCGTGAAAACATGCACCAAAATAATGTGTGGGTGAAAAATGTAAGGGTAAAGTTACGTTTTGATCTACAAATCCAAATAGTGCTGCAAATAAGATGATTTATTGTTTTGAAATATATTCATTTTTAATATATGTACACATATATCAAATATATCTATCTTTCAGGGGAAGTGGGTGATAAGCTGAGCACAATAATTATGTATACATTTTTGTGCCCAGCATGAATTCTGGCCTCTCACTTTTGCCATGTTTCCCCCAAGATGCTGTGTGTACCCACTCTCAGCCCCAATTACTGGAGAAAATCCCCTCCACCAGAGAGAGCTTGGGAGCTGTATTGGAGATCCTCATTGCGTAGCCAGTGTGCATCGGTCATTAGCTTCCCACTGGGTGCAGCAGCACGCATGGTCTCCCAAGCAGCCAGACAACTCCACAGCCTCCATCCCTCAGTAAGCACCTCTTCACACACCATGCAAATTACCCCCAGAACTCATGTATTAAATCCAGCCTATTAAACTGTCTTCTATAGAAACAAACCCGGTGTTTTCCTCGCTAAGAGACTCATTTTCGGTTCCAAAATTAACAACCTGAAAAAAAGTACTGTTATTAGCTGTAATGGTTGAAATTTAGCACCTTAAACATGTGCAATTGCAGATTCTGGGTGTGCTGTTTTGATGAAATTTTGAGCAGGTTTTCCCCTACCACTCGGCTCCCTGGTGTTATCTGAAACCCAGGGAAGACGATTGCATCAGCATATTCAACAAAACCAGGGAATGTGGGAAATAAGGTCTACATAAGTTTTAAATGGACTTTCTTGTGAAGTGAAGGTAGGTTTAATATAATCTCAACTTTGTCAAAAGTGCGGTCAGGAGGTGTGCATCCCCTTTGCTAGATGAATAATCGTAATGTAGTCGTTCTTTCAGATGTGGAAAATCATTTGAGATGGAGGAGGAGTAAGAATGTTCCTCTTCACTGTGACAGTTTGATTCCATTCTCACTCTTGTTGAGGCTTGCCAGGGGAATTGATTAATATTCATTCCCATTTGATATTCATGGAGAGAATCAACACTGTGTTTGTCTGAAATTCAATAGGGAGCACTGAACATAGGAAACAACAATGCAAAATTAGGGCAACACAGTATGAGCAATACAAGCTATTCATAGAAAAGCTATTTATTTTGGCATCTCTGAGGCTTCAGTTTATGTTAAAGGTGGGGTACGCCATTGGATTGGTCCGAGACACTTTGTTTTTTTTCCATTTGCAGAGCAAGGGCTGTGCGCGAACACCTCGAATTTTACAAAAAATGTATTGTATTAGAATGACTTACTACACCTTTAAATATAAAATTATTGTGGCTGGCTTGTGGGAGATCAAACATTGGTATAAAAGGTATTTCGTATTGTTTTTGTTTGATTTTTTTCCTTTTCATTCTTTATTTTTTTATGTCTTTATTGAATAATCCATTCATTTATTTATTTAGTTTTTGCAAGCTAATGGTTAAGTTAAAAGTGCGTGGTTAAACGCGAACACTTTATTTTAAAATTTTGAATACATTTTCATTTTACTGCAGTGCCAACTCATTCGATATGTCTTTATCGTGTCATGTATTTTTGCTTTTTATTGTGAAGCACATTGAGTCTGAGCTTGCTAATGTGCTATGTACTGTAAATCAACTCAACTTGGACACAAACAAGTCATTTATCTTTGTGCTTGGTTTGTTTCAACATATTTCCGAATGGTATTAATTTTCACCATTTTATTTCCAGGTGACTAAATGTAACTGAATTTACCCATTTACTGGTTGACCTTTCAACCAAAATAAAATACTTCAATTTATGAATTGTATATGGTCTCGTTACTTGAGAATATTGCCTATTATTAGCTGGTTCTGAAAATAGTAATACTTAGTAGGTGTTGACGGCTAGAAATAAATTAAAGCTGCAGGAGCCGCAATCAGGAGAAAGAAATAACAGAATTTGAAAATGCACACCTTCCTTCTGCAGCTCTCTCCTCCAAATCAAAAGACTAAATATAAATATAGTTGACCTGAGGCTGTTTCACGCGCTGTGGAAAAGTTAAGCCACTTTTCAAAGCTTGTGTGTCGAGCCACGGAGTAGAGCAGTAGAGCCATGTCTGAGGAAATCTGATCAGCTGTCAATTTTGTATTTAACCCCCCCCCCCGATACCTGTCTGAAAACACCTATGAGCGACCAGAACCTCCTGTCACGATGTACATTTTCTACAGCCTGAAAACAGAGTCGAGAGAAGTGGATACAGAATTCTTGTTTCCTCTCAAAACACTTGAATTACTATATTCTGAAAGGTAATTATAGATTTATTTGTCCAGTGATGCCAAAAAAAAGTAAATCAGTATTAATTTGCCTTTCTTTTCTGAAAGCTTTGATTTAAGGTTGTGTTACATTTACACAGACAGACCATTCTTTTTCTCCTAATTGTGCATGTCATACTTTTTTAATAGAATTTTACTTTGATGTTGTATAACATGAAGAAAGCCGAATCGTTTCAATAGGCTCCGTAGAATTTGCTGTTTAATCATATTTCTACATATCCCTATATATGCATTTTCATGTCCACATGAAGATATGTTCATAATCTTTTATTTAAGTAAAAATACCAATACAGCAATATAAAAATATCCCACTACAAGTAAAAAAAAAAAAAAAAAAATCCTGCTTCAGTCTTGAAGTAGAAATAGTGGTTTGGTCTCTGATATATTATTATATATGCCATCATTAAATTATTAATATTGAAGCATCAGTGTGTAAGCAGCGTGTTAGTGCTCTGAGGAGATATTGGATGATTTGAACATTTATTGAAATGAAACCACGGGAGAGCATTAGTGTGACATCTGAAATGTGAGCCCAACTACTCGCTGCTTTTTGTACAGTGTCATAAGACAAAACGGTTGGAAACCACTGATTTAGTCTTTAACGGTTAAAGAGTGTTGTTTTTTTTAAAAGCTCGTTACATTATCCATTGTGTAAAATCTTAATCGTAAAAGTAAAGCTGTCCAATAAATGTAGTGGAGTAGAAAGCGTAACATCGTCCTCTGAAATGTAGAAGGAGGGGGAGTAGAAAGTTGCATAAAACTGAAATACTCAAGTAAAGTGTAAGGACCTCAGAATTGTACTTAAGTAAATGTATGCATATATTCGAGTACCATACTTTACTTTAGTTTCCACCACTGTTTGCATATGTACTGTAATTGTTTTAAATTGAGAAACACTGCTGCTCATAATAAATACTTGCTGTCAGTGTCAAAGATGAAAGGGATGCATAGCGGGCAATGATCCAAACAGCTTTTGAAATTAGTTTTGATCACAGTATGTCATGTGGACAACAGTTTTTGTTTTTTTTTTGTCAGAGGTGGAATACACTTAAAAGAGGGTTCATTATCTTGTAGAGTAAAGCTGTTTGTTGCAGTGTGGGTGATCCTTTTATGATATTCAGACCTTTTAGCGCCCACAGGAGGTTCATTGTAAGGGGCTAAGCTTCAGCCAGAATGATTAAAACGGGAATAATTCTATGCTAGATGTTAAAAAACTGATAAATTGGGTGCTGTGAAAATGTGCCTCCATGCTGAGAGGAGCTGAACTCAGTAAGTGACCACACTGTGAAAATACAAACATCCAGTTTGGGAAATTGTTTAATTGTTTGAATTATCGGTGGTAGTCACTACCCTTTAGAAACTGTGGTTATTTATTTAGTTTCTGCTCCTGTCCCTTTCGTCAGACTAGTGGAATCCATTTGTTTTAAATGGAGGAAACTCATATTCATCTACCCTGTAAAGATTTAGCTGCAGGCTGTTGGATTTTATAGCCTCTCTCCTCCCCTGTGAGGAGATTACGGCACTACGTGAGAACACAAGATATTGCCTGCAGTGTGCACTTCCAAGTTTGATACCAACCTAACTCTGGAGTAATGATCAGTCCCTTGAACAAAAGAAACAGGAGGATGTTTTTGCTGTTTCATTGGTTGTTTTCCAAGTATGTAATATTATTAATGAAATTGTCTCCTCTGGGCTAGTAATACTGTTGTTCATACCACCATTTTTAATAGGTTTGTTGTTCTTGTGTATCCAATAAGTGGAATCAGCCCTTTGCTCATTGCGCCGCAGCCTAAAGCTAGATGCGCTGTATAAACAACAGCATAATGAAGAACATCTGTTGCTGAATGCCAGCATCTCACCTTGATAGATAAGGAACGAACAAATGAAAATAAATGAAATTGAATTTATTTATACGTGCATGACTCGAAATCTCATTCTCTCAGCAGGAATTCTGATTTAATGTTTCTGCATGCTCTGATGTGCCAGACATGTCATAAATTCATATATTCTCTTCTTCTCTCAGTCAAACTAGCCCACATGTCTGTCGTCTACAGTACGTGCGTTCGCCTGGATTAGAGGAGACTAGGATCATTCATTGCTTTCCAGACTGAAGAATTACGAATCTCAACAGTTTCAATGACCAGCTTTAGTGTCCATATGCCGTATAGCATTATTGATACAGTGTAAATAACTGTGTGCAGATTAACATTCTGACCTTATTACATCTGCCATTGCACTAAGTGCTTTTATGCACATGTCAGAAGTCACTTAAGGACAATAGCTGCCATTAAACACCCAAATACATCCTACAATACAATTAAACGACCCTATGTCTATCTGTCTTATTCCTGGTGCGCAACAGAACACATGCCAGATGATTCAGTTCAAACACAAGACCTCGCACTCCGTGTCAAAGGATTTTAGAGAACCGATTGCAGGGACAGACAGTACTCCCTGTACTCAAAGAGACAATCAAACATGAAATTCAGAGCATAATAAGCATGGAGACAGACCACTGACGGCATCAGGTCAGTGTCTGTGTGCTATGTTTAGCCCTAAAAAACAACTGTGAGGTTGTGGCAGAGAAGACGGAATCAGGCTGGATTTTATACGTTTTGCAGAGTGAAGAGGAGGTGAGCTGGAAATCTAGTTTCATTGTTAGTCTCAAACAGGCTAGTGAAAGCTAAAGTCTCCCTGATGAAAATCAAACATGTATGACATTAGGACTCCGATCCACTCAAGAACGTTCAGATTAGTCTGTAAACCTCTCACACGACAAGATAATTCGGGCAGATAATCGGTTCCGACCAGCCTTGAGTCGCCCTGTAATTGTCGGGGAGATTGAATCAGACTCACAATCGGGTTAATTGTCTTCTAGTGTGGGGTCAGTTTTAAAAGGACACTATTTAATTTGTAACTATATCAAATAAATTTGCATCTAAGTGAGACATTGTTTTAAGTTTCTTTGTACAAATTACTCCGGGTCTGATCTTTGAATAAGGTTATTATTAATGGTGCAGCACCAGGAAGCTTTCGATAAAATACCCCCGACCTGTTTTCAATTGATTACATTTCCATCCTCCAAAAGCGCCAGGAATGTATTCATTTCACTGCTTTTGTGATGGCAGTCGTCCAACTCCCGCTATAATGCTGCATTGCTTCATTTGATACGGGTGTATTAGGAGCAGGGATATCAACAACAGCGAGTGACTGAGAACAAGCAGATTCTTGAAGACTTCACACCAAAGGGGACGGCCAATTTCCCATGTGTTTCCTTTTAAACACCTCAAGCACAAAACAAATGTTGTGTGTCAGTGAAAATGGCAGATTGATTTGACGCAGGGACAAAACAATCCATTAATGGCAGTCATAAATGCTGAGCTGTGGAGTGAAACTACTATGTAAATGAAAGAAAAGGAAAAAGTATTTGATTTTTTTTTTTTTTTCTTTCCCCCCCCAGACGTGATCAACAATCTAACAGGATGTAATGGAATGTTCCAGACCCGGTTTTGCCATGAACAGGATAATCATTCACTTGACCTTCACTGAATTATTCCCACTTAGACTTATGGATTCACACTTTTCATGTGCATTACATTTACTGCAAACTAGTTTCCTTCTTTTGCATAATAAGCTATTTTTGCTAAAACATAACAAAAAAAGTCTAATAATGTGCTTTAGTAATGCGCATAATCTTGTGCTTAATGCACATATTCCTCCTGCATTTCAGTCCCAGACAACCTTGTGGCACTCATTAAACTTTGCCTCGTTGCTTTTCTTCTTTTGTGTTAAATGTTTCTGAATGTGTATTTTCCCCACTGGTGACTCTAGAGAGGGGAAGAAATTGAAAACTTCTCAAGCAGAATTCACAACTCATCATACTCCTCGCCTCAAAGATGAGCCATATTGTCCTCAGTGTCACAAGTGAGTCTACTGAGGTGATGCGGAAGCCCTAAAACCGTCAAATGACCTCATGTGGGTTTTTTTTTTTTTGGCTTTATGCATTAGTAAGACTGTCATCTTAACGGCCGAGGCTACCAATATAGAGACAGAGATTCTGAGATCCCACTGCGGAAGATGCACATCAACACATAAGCTGGCAATCTTACCAGGAGCTCTGTCTATTTTTAGATGGGCTCTTTAATTTTTCATAAATTGTTTGCTACGTGTGTAGTCTGGTTTTCCTCTCACTGTGGCACTGAGGCAAAGCAGGGACACAACGCGGGATGTACAGTCAGGACCTTCACATACGTCGCACGCGTTCACATCAAAATCTGTTTAGTTCTCATTACTATTTGTCATGTAGAAATTATACCAATGCAGCCGTTTTTAAAAGAGAAAATCATGAGTGCAAAGAATAACCAAACCTTTAAATCAATCGCCTTGCAAGGAGTCAAAGGTTCAGCGTCATACTGGGCTATTGTTTTAAGTTTCTTTGTTCAAATTACTCCATGTCTGATTTTTTAATAATGTTATTACTAATAGGCCAGCACCAGGAAGCTTTTTTTTTTTTGCAATTAGTGGTGCAAAAAATATTTAAACTCTTCAGTCAATCACATTGAGACAAACTAAGTGGAAACTGGTTGATTCCCAGTCATTTTTGCAGATTAATGCCCCTGTGAGCCCCATCATATTTTGTGTTTGTCCACTAGTTTTGAAGCAGTGTTGTCTAGTGGTCTGTTGTTTTCATTTGCAAAAGCCAACAGCTTTGAATGTTTTGACTACATTAATATTCAAGAGCATAATAAAAGTTGTAGTTTTTTGTTTGCCTTGTTGCCTCTATGAAGGCAGTCCTCTAATCTCATCAGTAAATGGTGACAGAAACGGTGTCTGAGTAGTGGAGGTTATCACATTTAAGATTATCTGCAGATTATTATCTTGCTATTGCTGGGTGGCAGGCACTGGCTGCGTGACTCTTGTTAGTTAAAGTGAATCAAAGGGCAATGTTTTATCCTCTGCCGCTAATCCCCCCCAATGCTGCAACAGTCACTGAGGTTATGCTCGGTTCTGGTTAGCATGAGGATTCATGCGATGATGCGCGTTGTTTGTCACACACTTTAAAATGAAAAAAAATCCCAAAGAGATATTGACATGACAGCTATGTAATGTTTGATGTAGACATATATTCATGATCAGTTCAATCATAATAATAATAACAATAGTGAAAACTGATGGGCAGAGATTAAAGATATAATAAACACAGTATTTGTTTAGTAAAGTAATTGGTGGGTGCAAATATTTGTGCATTTCAGGGTTCTGTCTTTACACTTTACACTAATTTGCATGACTTTATTTGAATACATACAGGATCACGGGGTTAAAACCACCTGCCGGCTGGAATCCAGCTGAGTCAGTACTATCATCATTTGCAAGATATATTCAGAATGAACAATTCAACGTATGCAGCAGCTCTACAGTGAAGGATATGAGTTTTTAGAGACTGAGCGGGAACCGTGCGCAGATGTAAGAGTGTTTATCCCCAGGTTCCAAAGACCTCCATCCTGGTTGGAAAGTAGGTCATTAAAAAAAAAAAAAAGAGGCCAACAGCTGACTAGCCTGTGGCTGAACATCAAGCACACGGTGGGACTGCACTTTGTGCTGCAAGAGCAGGGACAGAGGGAGCAGAATTGCTCAGTGTACCAAGTGATATTTCAATTTGATTTACTGGATTTGTGTTATGATGAAAAAAAGGCATGATGCTTTGATGGCTTGCAATACTAAAGACTTTTTTTTATCCCATCTAAAGTATATTAAGGGTAACAAAAGATTAGTGAAAATTGTCTGAATTACTATGTTGGTTATGAAAAGACAACTGGCAGAAATGTTACACCTATTAACTAGCAAAAAGTAGCAGTTTTTGAGGTTTTCGGATTGAAAATATTTTGTCCAAACCATGTACAGTAAACACATATATGAAAAAAAAATATGAATGCCACACTTTCACAACTGTGGTAATGCTTCTTCTGTTAGTGAGCTAAAGAGCCGTCTGCCGTTGTTCACTTTCAGGTTGGAGTGATGGCTTTACAGTGCTCGATTCCAAAAGGCCCACCAACGGAGTGGCACTGATTTTTTTATTTTATCCCCACAAGCACGGAAGAAAAAAACAACTCCATTTGGCGGCTTTTTCTTCTCAGGTGACATTTATGTCACTGTCTTTGTGACAGTTCAACATCTAAATAATAAGGGAAGTGAACAGTTTTTTGGGTTTTTTTTAATGATTTGGAGGTACCTGAAGACAAAGCGATGAATAGATTTGGAGCAAAAACAGAGTGAGTGAAGAAAATGCACCTGCAAAACAAAACAAAACAAAAAAAATCATGAATAAAAAGCCAAAAGTTTTTCACTCTGACTTTCAAGTAGCTTTATTTGCTTGGATTGCATTCAGTTAAAAGCTGCTCTCAATCAGCTGATGGAAGAGCAATCTTAATATTTGACTTTCTCAAAATTAAAAATCGCTGCTGTGAGTGGGCGAGGATTATTTACAGCAATACATTTATTATAATCCATTACATGTCATGCACACTGTCAGTATTGTAGTCAGCTGTCTCAGACTGTTCTGCCGACCCAGTTCATTCTAAATCATACCAAACCGACATTACCGAATAAAACACACTTAATATGAGTCACAGGTAACATAATATAGCTTCTTTTTTTTAATCACCTTGAGTCAAAAACATATTCTTTCCTACGTTTTGTCACATCAGAATTCAAGGTATAAATCATCAGTATATACAAAAAAAAACCCCATACAACTGTTTCTCCCTACGTCTGTGCAGTTTATCATGTTGCACTTCCATTGCCGTGAACTTGTTTCAAACATTAAAATAAGAACTCCTTTGATTTTTTTTTTTTTTTGAGTATGGCGGTCCTTGTCCTTGCTTTTATGTTCAGCACATGCCCTTTTGTAATAGCTTTTCTGATGTGAAAACAAGTTATCTCTAAAAAGCAGAATGTCTCTCTTGGGCATACTTGGCCCCAAGGAAGGAAAAAAAAAAAAAAAAAAAAAAAACAAACACACACAAACACATACATTGATAAGCAATGGCTCATTGCTTAAAAAAAAGTTATCATTACAGCACAGCAGGAAGGAAGATTTCAGCAAATGTATTTCTCTACACACTCAAAAATGTGTGCAGTGAAAAAAAAAATCATCATAAAACCTCACTTTTTTTTTTCTCAATTGAATATCTATCACGCTCTTGTGTAAATGAGAATTTACTAAAGCTACGCCACCTTGGTTTTTTTTTTGGTTTTTTTTTTTACTTTTTCACGTTTGTAGTCTTTGTTTTCTTTCCATTTCTCTCTTTCGTGATCATTTTAAGCTCACAGCAACACTGTCAGGTCTTCATGACTCTTAAATCTTGCACAGCTTAATGCCGCCTGCATGTAATACGCAAGATCTAGGAAATGAAACTTAATCTGCTTTTAAATGTATAAGTAGGTCTCAGAATGTGCATCAGCAAAATGCCGATGATGCAAACACTTGGAGATTAAAAAAGTTATTAAGAGTGGGGCGCTAATTTGAATGTTAAAAGCTCTACGTAGAACTATAACAGGTGTGATTATCAGAGGCTGCAGCTTCAATAATATCAAAATGCTCATTTGACAGCTTTTAATACCTCTCCTCGAAGACCTTTCAATTCATTGTTGCTCTCAGGATAAAGATCATTTTCAGCATGAAGGATGTCAGCAAAGGTAAAATATAAGTGCTTTTCTCTAGTGGTTTACTGGGGCTTTTAGACTGCAGTCTCAATAGGAAGCTTCATGGATGTAAAGTCTGTGGCTACGGAGACTCAACTCAAGGTAGAGTGAAAAGGTAAGGTCTTTACTTGAAGTTCAATATGCCATGCACAGTAGATCAATCCAAAAAACGAAGGGGGCAAAAAAAATCCAAACGGCAAGAAAACAAACAGGGTAAAAAAAAAACTGACGAGGATGAACAAAGGCAATCTGGCAAGTGACGAAGAGGAACCGAAACGAAAAAGACAGGTGAGTTTTTCAAAATAAATCAGGAAACACAAACTCTGATCATGTTACAGTGCAACCGTGTCTCTCAGAAGTGACATTCATATGCAACTACACCGAAAATAAATGTAATGTTTTGTTCATCACGATCCTTAAAGTAATCATCGTGTTGAAACAAAACATACGGAAATATGTTGACAACACGACGTATTTGCGGTTGTGATTTAGTTACATATGAACATCATTTCTGTGTGGGCAGGGTTGTCCACCGAGTACCTCCCCAGTATTTTCCTTAATTGTCAATCTCAACTTTATTTCTAGGGGTTTGAAACAGAACTATCAGAGTAGTAATTCCATGCACCATCAACGAAGATGAGTCCATAGGTTAAACCAAATGTAGCTCTAGTTTGTCCTTTTAGTCCCTTTTACTCTCACTTCCTTCATTTACATCACTGCTAAACCTATTCATCCAAACAAACTAATACAAAAGTAGTGAATACACAGACATTTCATGGACATCCCAACTTCAAAACTTCATACTACATGCCTTTTGAAAGTAGGTGGTGTTTGATTCTTTTTCTTTTTTCTTTGACGTACATATTGGTGCAAGCACTTCACTTTCACAGTGGCTCCTCTCTACTCCATTGTTGTTTCTTTTATATTAAAAGACTTTCTCTGTATTCACAGACCAACCTCAGCTGATCTGAAGAAGCATAAAGTGCAAGCACAAAGCGCATACCTTCAAAAGAGTGTAAATGACAGCCAGTTCAAAACGTGACTGGGAAATTAAAGCAAGTAAGTGAGTGAGTGAAAGTAATGCTAAAAGTAAATGCCACCATGTGCGTTTGAACGTTTAAGGCTCAAAATTAAGAAATAACTAATGGAAACTGAGCATAGATCACAGTGCAACGTTAATTTTACTTTCATCATTTTACAGCAGTAGCGTTCGTAGTTTAGCAAGTTATGGCACAAGATGGAAACTGCTTAATAAGTAATGGTATCGACACGGTGATCCATGCCTCTAGTTTGTCATGGTGGGGTTTTTTTTGTTTTCATGAACAGATGGTGCGTTGCTCAAGATGTTGCTGTTGGAGGACGCCATTATCTAATTTTCTTTTGTAAAGGATGTTCCAGTGTATTCTATGCTAAAGAAGTTTTGAAAGAAAGCACAGAGGCACCTTTCTTCAGCATTTAGAGAATTTGGCTGTGAATGTGGCTGACACGTACAGTAGCTACTTCTGGTTAATTCACTCACTTAGGAACATTCTTAAGTAAAAAAAAAAAAAAACCCACTTAAGCCACAGCCTGGATGTGCGTTCCACTCAACGGAATGAAGCACATTTACAGTCGTAACCAGCCTGTGTTTTATTTGCTCTCGTAACCTAGTGGTTCAATCTCGTGTCTGTGCGTTACGAGACACCCTGTATGTCTATGTCCTCCATGTCCTCGCAGGAACCGCATGTGAGGACATTACTATGTTATATGAATTATCAGTGGTTCTTATACAGGGTTTGATTATGTTCGACTGGGGCCCTAAAGTAGAGGAAATTATCATTCATCATTCATCATCATTATCATATCATCAGGAAAAATCATTATCATCCAACACCAACCAAATCAAATATGTGCATGATGCTGATATTTCTGATGTGATTTGTTTTACCTGCTTTGAACGATTAAAAACAGCCGGAGGTAAAAACCGACCCCGGAGAACACACCATGCATCCAAAATGCGTACGGGACGTTGACGACATATCACCATGTTACATTTACATTTACCTTGTTGTCCTCATTAAAACAGGAAAAGCATATGAAGCAATAAAAAAAAAAGAGTCAACTGTTGATGTTGATGATAACAGTCATTTTTCTGTATTTATCTCATCTTTCATTAGGTTCTAAGTATATTTCTTTTCTCACTGCACGTAAAATATCCGTAAGCTATTTTCTGGCACAAACTTATTTATCTATCAATTATCCAGTATATATGGTGGTAATAAGGGTTTCCTCTATATACATTTAATACAAGAATACTTTTGGCAGCAACTTTGATATCCCTCTGAGCAATTTCTTTTGCAACAAAAAAAAATGTTTATTGTGAAATGAAATACCTGCCTGCGCTATACAAAGGTCATGTATCTTATTTTATAACTTGCATAATAACCCAGGCCCATGCATGTATTTAAACTCTATATTCCTCATTTTTATGCTACATTGAAGACTGTGAATATGTGGTAACTACACTCAAACCTATAATCTACGTCACAGCGCTGTGTCTGAGGGATGAATGGTAAAAGTAGCAGCAGAAGCTACTGTCCCACAAAGGATATGTTCAGCTACAGTGGAGTTTGCGTGTCTTTTGGAACGCTCATAGCCCAGCACATCGATAAAACAATAAAATACGACAATAAAAACATTTATGAATTCAATAAAAAGTAGACCTTATGCTTGGTCTGTGTCCTTCGTTCTTAAAACGCACTGACCGATGTTTTGAATGTGTCCCTGTTGTTAGGAGGCGTAATGAACAGATTACAGCTACATCACTTTGGACACATCAATAGAATTATGAGGATGAGGTCCTTAATGAAAAGCAGGTGGCCTGTCATCTTGATGGATATGTGTTATGTTTACTGTTCATTCAGCCTGGCAGTTTTGATAAGTAGTGACTAAAAATGTTGCAACTGGGTTGAAGAATGACTGACGCTGACTGTTTATGTATTAGTGAGCTGTATTGTTGATACATCCTTCTGGGTATACGTAGGTGTGTGTCACAACAGCAGTGACTGACATTTCTCAAATCCTGAAAAGCTCATGGATATTTATGTGATTAAAAGTGCACATTTAGAAACTTGGAAAAAGAAAAAGTCTTCAACATTATGAAGTTTTGGCAAAACAGATGTCAAAAGCAACGCATGACTTCAGGGCTTAAAGCCTTAATATAATATCAGATGTATCATAAGTATCTTGACTGACGTGAGCAGAAATACCTTTTCCACAAAACATGTTTTGATATATACTCATACTATATATTCAAAGTATAATCTTTCAGCGTGCGGTCTCAATGTGAAACGTCATACATGTGATGTTTATGGTTGCGGAGACTCAGAGAGAAACACTGGACTGAAGGTAGAGTGAAAAAGCAAAAGGTTCTGCTTCTTTACTCGAAGTTTAACAGGTCAAACATAGAAGATGAGTCCAAAAACAACACCAGACATGGAGAAGGCAAAAATCCAAAGACCAAAAACCAAACAAAGTCAAACTAATAAAACAGACTGACAGAAAGAATGACTGCTTTTTTTTTCACTTATGGAAATGTCTCAGTCTGTTAGTCTGTTTTCTTACAGTTCCCCCATGTCAGCTATGAGTACCGTCAGTACAACTGCAGAGCACGGCGCCGTCCATAATCGGTACCCTTCTGGTTCTGTTCTGCATGTCGTGCACATATGTACGTACGTTTACCGCTGTGAAATGTCCTTTAGTTATATCTATGGTCGCAGAAACACATTTGCATCTAGCAGATATCATGCTGTGCTTTTGTGTGTCTGATACAGATAGTGTCTCACACTGCGCATAAAGTCTGATAAAACTGATGGTCATATTTATCAATAGAATGCAAAATGCTCCTTTTAACCCAAAACAAATTTCTTGCAACGCGCAGATAACACAAGCTGCACTCATCATCATATGACCAGGTAAATAGGACACTCGCATCAGTGGCGGAACATGTTGAGAAGGACAATAGATTCATGTCACATAACACTCTGCAGATAGGCAAAAGAACACCAACCACTGTCATCTTAACAGA
The DNA here is from genome assembly GCA_037367275.1 of Coranthus polyacanthus. NCBI lineage: Eukaryota > Metazoa > Chordata > Actinopteri > Kurtiformes > Apogonidae > Coranthus > Coranthus polyacanthus. Next base: position 17,731,527 of record JAPQRN010000022.1, on the reverse strand, counting down.
CAGCAACACACTGAGGCTTCGCTAAAGCATTTCCTTTAGATCGGCAGAAGAAGAATGACTGAACCTAGCAAGAGGCGTTTGTTAGCATGAGAGAAAAGGCAGCATTTCTAAAGTCCTTAAGCAGAACACCGACAAGAGCAGTGGCGTGGCTTGTTTTTGATCAAATAAAAACAATGTAAATTATATTTTCTGAATTAAAAAGCAAGGGCGTGGGTTTGATCTCAACCTCAACGGCAAATACAATATATAGGCATATGCTTAACACGACCCCGTTCAATTTTAAATAATGAAGCCGAGGTTATCTTTGAAGTTAAAACTAGCTTTAACATTAACTAACGTCATTTGAAATTTCCCCCACTGGAAAGGCTGGTGACGATAGTGAGAAGGTTTTCATTTTGAAAATGACATGTCTTCTTACTAGTTAGTTTATTACTTATTTATGGTCTGGGTGGTGAAAAAGCACCTGATGCACCTTCTCTTTTTGGTGATAAAGTAGAAAATATGTGACGTGGAGAAACTGAATGCGCAGCTCATGCAACAAAAGAAAATACGACTATGTGACTCCACTTTTGTCACTAAGTGTGCAGCCCTTGAACGGGCTTTACGACCTGAAAAACAAGATAATATGAAAGAGTTAACTTAAATAATTCTGTCCTTCCAAACTATCGGTAAGACCACATCCTTACATTCCTCATACAAATCTACACCCCTTGTTAAAAAGGAAATAAAAGTAATAATAGTAAAATAATCTAAGCCAGAACAAGAGCTTTTGTGACATTGACTGATCGGGGTATTTGGTTTCAGCCACTACACTCAATAACTTTATACTATAGCGTGTGTAATGCAAACATATTATACATTTAGTCAAATGCCTTAAGTATTAGTATGAAAGTTCTGCACACGATGACTGTTTCTGAGCCAGTGCTTTCTTTCTAATTATGAAAAACGAACATAATCTTTATTTCACATAACCAAAAAGATCTTTATTCATTTGCAGAGATAGCAAGCCTTAGATCCCCATGAGGTAATTTAGAAGTAAAAACAACAACAACAACAAAAACCTTACATTATTTAATTTAATTTAGGTTTTTCATCAATATGTCTGACGGTTATTTTGCCGTGGAACAAGGCCAGCACAGGTTGTTTACACTTTTCTGACTTCAGTGATCATTTTGCTGAAAAATACATTTAAAAAAAGCATCACTAACATTAAGTGAAAAGCATTAAATTGTGAATGCACACATTCAAAACCAATAACGCTGCACTGGTTTCATAATGGCCTTATAATGGGTGATGGATGACTCTGCAGCAGCTGAATTTAGGTAGATTACCTTAGCAGTGTTTTTCTTTAAAACATCTCTAACATGATTTAGTTTTTATATTTCTGACTTGAGGCAACTCAGTGGGAATTCATGCTATGTCTGCTAGTTCGGTACAATATTATAATGAGCACCTTTGGTCGAGAAGTTTACATAAATATTCATGACTGAGAACAGTCCTAGATGTTGCTCTGAGCTGTGATTAGTTTTTCTGTCAAGTCAGCTGTCAGGCCCAAAGCATGCAGAATATGATTATGCATCAGGCAGACAGCAGAATTTCCAAATATTCATTTTGAGTATGTCTATAAAGTAAATGTCGTCATTTACTTCCTAATGGTAACAGAACTACAGATTTGCAGAGCTTCTACTCAAAATTCTGTCAACCCCCCCCACCCCCCTCCCTTCCTTTGTAAGTCACATGGAATAATTACTCCAGTCAAATGGTGTGTAATTGCAGAATTAATCTAATCTACGTGTACAGCTAAACAATACAACAAAATGATGGGAAACAATATAGTGTATGCATTTCAGAGAGACAATATTCAAAAATAATGCACAGTAAATGTCTGTCATTAGCTCCAAATAACACATATATCCCTATATAAACACGTTTATACATGAAACGTTTTATGTTCTAGTATATATTTATATCCGTGTATCTCAACTGTATCTACTGGAACAACACTAAAATACTAGCATTTGAACATACTGTCCAAAAATGTGCCCCCTTTTGACCAAGATAAAGGCTCTGGGATCTGTTTAATAATTGAATCATCTGTTCGTATAGTTCAGCTGTATATAGATTGTGTGTTTGGAGGGAAAAGGAAAAGTGCTTGGGAATAGGAAAACCAAGTTAATAAGTAAAACCTCAACATTTCTTACACCTTTAAGGCAAATGCATACGTTGCCTTTTTTTTTTTTTTCTTTCTGTAATTAAAACAAAATCCATTACAGTACTTTTGAAATTAATGCTGGGCCAGAAAACAGCATAAATCAAAGCTGAAACGTTGAAGTCGCATAGCAGCTATGTGGCACTGCAGGTCATCATGTTAGTGAATGCACCACAGTGGACTGCTGTGGGCAAATTCCATCACTCAAAGTAATATATACAATATGTCCCGCCAGTGTTCATGTTGCACTTCCGATTATGAAATGCATTATTCAAACTTAAATATCAGCTGGATTATTTGCATAGCCTCCCACTCTCCTCTCTGAGCAACAGCGTTTCATTCCATCTCCTGTAAAGACACTGTAACGTGTAATCAGGCCAACAAAGCAAAACTAAAATTAGGATTAATTCAGATTTCTGGCAACGTGTTGTCATGTTTTCCTGACTGGCAGATTATTGGATGCTCACCTAAGCACCTTAACTTTGCTCAGGCAATTTAGCAGCATTATGAGTTTGCATAAACCTTAGGTAATGCTACAAGATGGAAGGTTGCTCGGCGCTTCGGAGGTGAAGAGAGAACAGAATTTGAATGCCACATAATACCTTCAGAGTCTGGAACACGGCGTGGCATCGCAGTACTGGATGTTTGGCAAGCCTTTGGACCTAATACCCTTGGTGAAGTGTGGTTTAATAAGTGTGTGCTACCAGGGGCTGTAAGTGTAACCAACGAACGTGTAAGCCTTCGAGATAATGCTTGCTGTAGTTTCCTTTCGCAATTAACAGTACGTGTGTGTGTCTTTATAAATGTGTGCTTGTTTTCTAAACAACTATGCAATATATTACTTTGTTATTTGGATATGGCCCTGGGCCTGGAAATTTGTCCTACATTTTTTCTGCCTCAGCTACCACAACGTGCAGTTTCTGTTCCAATTAGTGCTCTTGAATTAGAAATCAGCCCTTGATTAAATGAAATTGATTAAATATCGTATTAGGAAGTTTTCCAATTTTTATTCCCTGTCCATTCTTTGGTAGTTCATAGTTTTTCATACCCTTGGGTAAAAGTTGTTCAAAACGAGCTAAATGCATCCAAAATGCTTTGTGCACTGGTGGTGCTGTGATTTAAACATTAAGATTGTATTTACTTCTCAAGTAGAGGTGCTTGGGGGTCTGTGTTTTGAGGCTGATGAAAAAAGAAATATATAAAAAAAAAAGTCTGAGCTTCACTGAAATATTCCTGGAAAGCCCGACACAAATTAATTCAGTTATTATTCAACAGGTCATCGTGTAGATGATCAGTTTTGATTTAAAATAAGATAATTCAATCTTTGCATAAAAACAAACACATGGACATTTGTTGGATTATCTATTCATGCACAAATTCCCCTTCGTCTATTCCAGCTGCTGAGCTACCGCACCTTATTCTGTCCACATCACAGGCTGAAATGAAAGATTTAGCTGCAACTTTCTCAATTTCAGCCAGTTCTTGGCATGCATTATTTTGATATGTGTCATTGGCTTCTGTGTTTAATTGGGAGCTGTCTCCACAAATATAAGCCTGGAGAAGAGGGATGGGTTGACAGCAAAACAACATTTCCCACCAGAGAGCAAAAACCTGCCACTAATAAAAAATGTGATCGGCTCTTTGTGTGTTTTCATATGACAGTCCATTAGAAGTAAGGGAATGTGGGTTCGGGATGGATAGTCATCCTTTGTAATGGTGTTATTAGCATCTACTTCATACATGGGGACATGAAGCAAGTGTATGTGTGTTTACTCTACGTGTTAGGCTTGCCTACAAGCAATGCAATAATGAAAACATGCATGGTGTACATATGCTCACTGTCTTATACACTATATTGTGAGGGAAATATTCAAAACAAGCATGTGGTTACATCTGCAGGCTCCGTGGCGTAAATCCAATGGTATGTGAATGGAGATGGAGATGAATGAAAGACTGAGTGAATCCACAAAGCAGAGTGTCCTATAGATGCCTCCCCGTTTATTAGTATAGTCCCAAGAGACCATCAGTGCAAATTTGATTAATTGCACCATTAACCGCAATGATTTCCTTGTCATACAGTACATTTGAATTCAACGTTGGCGTGTGAATGTTCTAGTTGAAGTATTGGTGAAATGATTCAGATTACCACTAGAGCTGGTCTTTGATTCTACGAGTTGACTTTGATTTTACAGTGGTGCTCGCTAATAATATGACAAAAAAAACAGTGTTGCTGATCTCCGGGCAATTAACATCATATTATAATATTATAACTGGTACCACTGTACGAATAAGACACCCAATGATTAAAAAAAAAACCTGCCTGAAAATCAAATCAAACAAAAGCTGAGAACTTGTTAGATTAGCAAATGATGTAGATTGAAAGCTGTGATGCAGTTATCCCAAAATCAAACTCTAATGACGAGACAGAATCTCTGTTATTGCCAAAAGATCACATTGGGAAGACTAGTGGCAATACCCTTTAAAGTGATCAGCAATGCAAATTCAGCATAATGTTGAAATCCACCGAGGCTGTAGCAGCAGAAGATGAGATGCTCTTTTTTCTGTATCAGCATAACCCATCCTCAAAGGCTGTGCAGGCAGGGTCTGCCGCTGGGATGATGTAAAATGTTGAGTATGAACTTGGGACTGCCTATAAAGAGGTGATTTGACATAGGGTAGCCCAGCATGCGTTGGTTTATCTGCGGGAAAATTGCTATTCATATTCAAGTGGGTGTGAAACTGTATTCTGAACTGAATTCATTTTCCTTTGTTCATTGGTTGGTGCTGTGAGCGTTTTGTGTATGGATCAATGATATGTATGTCAGCTTCCCTTTATCCAGCAGATGAAAGGAATGTTTGACTATAGGTGGCATTAATTCTAAGGGGATTTCTGATAATGAGTAATTATCACCTCAGTCTTTGTTCTTTATTTAATAGCTGAGCTTTATTTAATACAGAACAAAGTTATCAGGGAGTTTCTTTAGCAAGTCAGGTCAAAATCCCAACTGAATTCTGTTCATTTGAACCATCTTCATATCCCATTGATTTAAAATGAGTATATCTCACAACTACGCTATGCTATACTTTACTATAAGCTATAGATACCCTCTTTTTTATGTAAAGGGTAATTAAATAGGTTTCCTGTGGATCATGTGTGATAAAAAGCACAGCCCTGCTCCTGGATTGCCAAGGTTTCTTCTAAATTATTTTACTGCCTGAATGACTGACTGAAACAGCCAATTTGCATAGGCAAAATCAAATTACTTGCATCCCCTGGTAATACTAATGCAGCCCAGAGAGGGCTTTAGTATGCACAAGATTTGTTTCCTATTCATAGCAAGCATGGCACGGATAACAGCAAAGGTGAGAGGTATTGTAATGTGCATGTTTGATGAAGAATGCACACATATCTAAATTAGTGTTTTGTGAAAAGAAAGGTAAAATATGATAAAGTGTTTATGGGTGTGTTTTGTTTGTTAAAAACAATTAAATATTTGGAGAGCAAGAATGCAAAATCTCAGAGCTGGTGCACAGGTGGTTCACTCTTTCCGCTGATTGTAGCTCTCTACGATTCACACTGTTCGTCCCCAATCGGAAATTAAAATAGCTCACCTAGGATGTGGAATAAAGATTATGGCTTTGAAAGCCCTGAGCAGCTGGTCCTCCCAGAACCAGCCATATGGACCACTGGGGTTGGTGTTATTTTTGCATTCAGTTATGTCGAACATGCTTGGGGAAATTAGAGTTCAACCTGCCTGTCTGTCCGTGGATGCGTCCACCGAGCTCTGATCTACAACAGGAATTCATCCTGACTGTAGTCATAGCAACAAGTTAGGTCTAATGTGCTCAGCTTGAAATGACCGGGAGGGACTTTTGTTAAAGGCCACTTACTCACACCTTTGTCTCGCAAGTCTTTATTGATGAGGGGAAAACGTCAATATCTGCATGGACACAAAATCCCCTCCTGTCTGCTTTTTAAATATTTGGCTATGAGTGCACTGCATGGCATTCAATGCTGTGCTGTTTTATGTCCAGAGAAAAAGATGTTAAAGATGTTAATGCTGACAGTTTAGGTGTTTACTGCATTATGGGCCTTCTTTCTTCCCTCAGTGTTTTCATTTCAAAGTTAATGACCCCTGGTTGGAATGAGAGATGGAAGCAGGATGACAATTTGCTGTCAATCAAGTGGAAAGTGTGGGTGATATACTTATAATGTGCACTTAAAATGTAAATACATTACATTCTCCCATCTTTTGACCCCTTCTATCTAGATGCCTTTGAGCAAAAGGCTGAACTGTTACAGTTAAGCTGAACAGTTGTAAAAGTCAGTCAATCAGACCTCATCTTGACCTCAGTATGAAAATGAAGGAGACTGTTGTTGAGAGTGCCTACTCGGTTTACATTTCCCAGTCAAATGAAGAAAAAAAATTAAGCTGGGTCTTCAAAGAGGAACCTGATTCAGCTTCCTTGACGTGAAAAAGGCAAACTGTTCATAAGCGAGCTCACCCACCCGCTGTGTTTTTTAATCCTGAGAATCCCACTATCCCTTGTGTGTTAAGAATAAAGAGAGGATGGGGAATGTAAAGAGCAACAGGGGCAGGCAGGTAGGATAGGGTTATGCTGAAAATTGTGATTTCTAACTGAAAGCTGACAGAAATGCAGTGGAGAATTCCCAGCAGGTAGTCAAGACTACAGCAACTCTCATACATATTTTGTAATTTAAAAAATTAAATATATCTCTAAACATTTGTTTGATACAATGTTTTCTAAGCAGTAATTACCAAATCCTCTGCGAGGACTCCAGAGAAAACAATTTCTACTGTACTGCTAAGTCAGCAGTGATTTTGTTCCCACACATCTTAAAGCTTTAATACTTCACATTCAGTTTTCAATATGAAAGTTTTGGACAGAACAAATAACACAAGACTGTCAGAAGATCCAAAGTTAATCCTGGAGGAGTCACGTATTCTTAACAAAAAAAAAACAAAATTGTAATTTCTGTTGCATAATTAGGTGCCAGCTTGACATTTTTTACATCTTTTTTTCCTTTGTGTTGCCTCTAAAAGAGATGTTAAAAAGGAGAAGTTTGAAAAGGATGAATGTGTCCAACATCCAATGCGATCCATCAATTCTAGTTTAGATTCCAGTGCAAATTTAGGTCAGCAATAGCACTGCAGAGACTAAAAGGTTGTTTCATTTTACGATACCCATGAACGATGTTACACTGTTAAGTAGTTGTTGATAACTTGCCCTAAACCACGGTACTGGTCGGACCAAGAAGCGAGAGTCCAGCTAACACGTATCTAAATATTAATATTTGTCACTTGAAATTTGGCATTGCAACAATGTTTGACCATCCATTTAAAAACTTAAGTCAGATATGTTCAGGTCCGAATCACCATCTAACAGAATCCTGAGCACAAATGTTTGATGGGCCTCTGGTCAACCTGGTTTGGTCATCAGAAGGAGTCTTTAATAAATAAGACATCGAGGCATGTATGGAATAGTTCCAATTGATTATGGAATTATGGAGAGCACTGTAGTACCAAAAAAAAACCTTTAAGTAACCATAACTTGACTAAAAGCCTTAAAGCAAGTCTGATTAGTGTAAAATACTATAACAGGGACTGAATTTTGTCATTCTAAATTTAATTGGTTATATTTGGTGTCTTTAGCTGAATTTTAAGAAAAAATATTATCCCCAAGGGCTTCCAAGTGCGGATAGACCCCTGGTTCTGTGCCCAGAATGCTCATTGCATAATCCAGCCCAGGGTATTTTAAACTTTATCTGGGCACAAATACCAGATACACCCATATGCCATCATTTATTTCAGTTCAGTCATCAGTGTTACATCTTTTTTTTTTTTTGTAGAAATGAAGACACTGTGATCCCTGCACATTAATTACATGTGCACTTACTTATAAATAAACATTCTGAATTCTAAAATCTCACACAGTTTGCAAAAAACACATCTCAGGATCATCATCCTGCCAAGTGACTATGTAAACCAACATGAGTGCATAATGTTTTTCCCACTCTGGCGAGCAACAACC
>JAPQRN010000022.1:17667304-17714099 GCA_037367275.1 Coranthus polyacanthus | reverse complement strand
GATCACAGCCAACACCAGCACAGCTTTAATGGTAATGAAACGCTAATGCTTGGAACTGAAAAAGATAATGAGATGTACAAAGATAATGAGATGTACCGTGATATGCTCCGTCTATCCTGTTTGCATGTGTCATGTTTGCTTGTATGTGCGAGAAAGTCACATTTGTACTGACGCAGGTTGCTGTGCTATTACGAAAGCTGACACCGGTAGAGCGGTATAGGTGGTTAAAGTTTGACGCAAGTACAGCGAACAGCAAACAGGAGTGTACTAAATATGCTAATGGTGCTAATACAAAAAAAAAAAAAAACACAGATCATATGTTATCCATGTTTTGAAACTCTCATGATTCGATAGTATAAAAAGGTAAAGAAAACAGTGAATGCAGCTAACTTTTGCCTCGCGTTACTTGTGCAAGCAGGGCCAGATCTGGAGTATTTTGTAAAATGCGAATGTTCTCCCTTAACCAGATGGATCTAACGCTACAGTAGCTAACACTAGTGCTAACTTGGAGTTCAACCGTCGGCTGGAATCAAGTAACAGACACATATTTTCAGGAATTACCACATGGTCCTACGGTTTCACTCACTTGTCTCCAATCCTCTCCTTTTTTTAATCCTGTCACAGAAGTTGAATCCAGGTGAACACAAATGGCAGCAATAATCCTGAGTGCTGAGGGGGTGTGTCGGGACAGTTGGCAGGTTGCAGCAGCAAACTTCATGTACATTAGCTAAAATCTTCTGCTCGTTCTGTCATAGAGTTACACAGAGCCGTTCTGTATTTGGTCCCATTATGTTACAGTCCAGCTTCTCATGCTGTGTTTTATTTACTGTTATGTTAGATTAGCAACGCTGAAACACCGTGAGCAAAGTAGGTTGCTGGGTTGATGGCAATCCCCTTGTTGCTCAGACAGAGAGAGAGATCATTGCTGAAAGGAAAGCGGGATGGGGAAAGGGAGCCAAACTGACCTTCTATTCCTGATATGCTAGAGTTGCCACTTTCCCTTATGACTAAACTTTCTAATTTAGAGTCAGAACCTCATGCCTCAATGACTTTTGTAAAGGGGCGTCATGCAAATTTATTGCTGGAGTTGAAACACTTTCAACTTGCACAGAAGCGCGTTCACTTGCACTGCCCGATGTGGATTTGCACGTTATCACATCTTTGCGTTGACTTTGTGTGCATTCACACTGCACTGTTAGTTTGGACATGGCAAAGCATTCTGTGTATATTCAATACAAATGTTCTGTGTCGATGGCATGTTTTCTAACAATGGCTCCACGAGCACACTGAGAAATAACCTTCTTTTCTGTGCGCCTACTCGTACAGAAAAACGTTGTATTCATTTTTAAATTACATTGATTGCGGTTTGATGTTTTTTTCAAATACAGAATATTCTCCCAAGGTTAATCATGTTGACTTTACAGCAATATCTGCCAAAGATCTAAACATCAACAAGTGGTGGCCTATTGATTAGAGCAGTCTAACTGAGGAAAACTGAATTATTCTTACAGCAGTTTCAACTTATGAGACCTTTATATTGATGTATTTCGCTCACGGCTTGTTTAAGGGTGGGGAAAAAAGCTCCATCCCTTTGAATCAAAATCAGCAACAAATTAATGAGGCATTCACACTGTCACTACAAATATGTTCACTGTGCCAGGACACTTCTGCCTATATAATACTTTGACGGTCCCATACATCAGAAGGCAGCAGTCACTAAGTGTTGATTACTTTTAGAGTTACTGGATTACAATAGATGTCTAGTATTCACCTAAAGTACCATTACCTTCTATAGTAGTTGCACATCAGACATAGCACCTTTGTAGACGCCTCTGAGACACATCACACCCTGGTAGAGCAGGGGATAATCACATCCGGCATTATTACACAACCTGTTACAGCTATTTTAATGTTTCAGCTGGTTTAACTATTCCATATGTTGCCGCCTAGTTAAGCCAAACATAATCTTTTACGAGCCTATCGTAAGTTTTACATCCATCCTTGCATTGATCCATCCTTCCATCAGGGTTAGAGGCCTGAAGTGAGAGGCAGGACTCTGGGCAGGCTGTCACAGGATAACGCTTATGAACAGCTGAACGCATTGATGCCCACATTTACACCTACAGGCCATATAGAATTACCTAACCCACATGTGGGAGGAAAGCATTGCACTCAAACGAAACACAGACACGAGGGGAAACTATAAACTCCACAGAGATACGATCTTCCTGATGGTAGGTGACAACCCAGTCGCCAGAAAAAAATGTTGCCATTGTGCAATTCTTGAAACCACAGATATGCATACATTTCTGAACCAAAAATACTTGTCCTATCATGCGTGTATATTGATGCCGTGATTGGATGGTGAATATACACAAAAGCGTTCACATCCCAATGGGTTAGGGTTAGGAAATCATTGTGGTTGGGTTTAAATTTTACTAAATACATTGTGAGTCAATTTTATCACATCTTTGCAGACTCTTTCTGTATTAAATTAAACCCTGAGTATCCTTTCTTAAGCCTCACCAAGTGATTAAACTCAATGTTAAATAGTTATAGATGAATTTAATTTCTGAGAGAGACATGGTTGCAAAGTGCCAAGAGCAGTTGAAACACTGTACTGTTGAAATATGTATAAAGAAATGTGGATATACAATGTAGATAGAAAACATTTTTGGCTAAAAACAATGACATTCACATATGCATGGTTTGCACAAATGTACAATAGTAGCATTTTATTCTGGCATTTGGGTTGAGGATTACTCTTAATATCTCATGCTGCAAGCAAATCTACATGACAATAATGGAGAACAAAGAACAAAAGAAGTCCCTGAAGTGCAGTGGGGTAAAACTACTGAGTCTAACTAAATGTTAATACCTGAATAAAAAACAAATCTACAAAAGTAAAGCAATTTAGTAGGTGCAATTTAATTACTTTAGATTGTACAATAGGTTTTATAATTTGAAGAAGAGAAGTCTTTACACGGGGTAGACAGCGCTGACTATGCTTAAAGATCACTGAATGCCTCAATTCGCCTGTGGTCAAGTGTAACCCACCATGTGCTCATGCACGTGTAGCGACGTTTCATCAGAGCCACAGTGTGAGGATGACTCACCACATATGGCCTCGCTCACTGCCGGATCTCCAGCGAGGCTTTGCCTGCAGGTACACACACATAGCGAAAACACTGACTGCAATGCTGCTGCCTGGAGACAAATGCCTGTCCAAATACTCTACTAAGTGCACTGCCAGATAATTAGGAAATAATGCACTGATGCTGAAAATAAAGCACAGAGGAACTTTTGGGAATCACTAGCAATTACCAGTTCTCGCCTGTTTACACGACACTTTCATTGCTTTCATAATGACTTTATACTGTACACAGTCAGGGCCTGGTAAGCGCCACATGGGAAAGGAATTGGAAGTCTTCATATTCAGACTGGTTATGAACTTGGATTGCTTTAAGTCCAGCTATTTAGCAGCATATAAAGGTTTGTAGGTTATCAAATAAATTGTTTGACGCACTTGTGATCAGATATGACCACCTATCAGTGTATTTGTCATGAAGTATCGTATAACTAATTCTGTGGGCATCTGTGAGCTGAACACAGTACCACAGGGGCGTGCCCTTAGCCACCTCCTCTATTCTGTTGGCGTCACCTGCAATGAATCAATGAAGGAGCCTACAGGGACTAGGTTCAACATATGGTGTTCTCGTAACATCCTGGACCTCAACACCACAGACTATAAGCAGATGATAACATGCTTAGGCCAACTGAGCAGTCTGCCCTCTGCATAAGAGGAGAGATGGCAGACAGAGTGGAGAACTCCAAACACCTGGATGTCTGTATCTTGGCAGATCTCACATGGTCTTTAACGCCTCTTACCAGGTGAAGAAGCACTGAAAGCCTCTTGTGCTGGTCAAGTTTAGCAAGGCATCTCCTTTTAAGCTGCGGGAGCTGCAGTCAGGGGAAGAATACACCAGAATTTGACAATACACACTCTCCTTTTGCAGCTCTCTCCTCTCAGTCCAAAACAAAAGACTTAATACAAATATAGATGACCTGACAAAGTGTCACGCTTCTATAGATACAAGGTTCTGTGTCGAGCCGTGGAGTAGAGCAGTTGAGTCACGTCGGACGAAATCTTAACAGCGATCTGTAATTACAGCTGTAAATGATGTATTCAACTCCCGTATGTGTCTGAAAAGGCCTACGAGCATCCAAAACCTCCCGACCCTGGGTAGATCTTCTACAGACTGAAAACACAGCGAAGAGTTTCCCATCAGACCACTTGAATTAGAATATGCTGAAAAGTAATTATTTTAAAAAACATTAAACTAAAATGAGGCTGAAATAAGAATCACAGTTTTATCTATCAAGCTGTAGAAGAGCAGGCTTTGAGGAGTAATGTTTGCCTCTGGGACTGGACCTCATCGAACGGTGAGGTCGGCTCACTGGGCCATCTCTAGCACTAAACATCCAACCCGACATTGTCTCCTCCAACCCTTCTGGAAGAAGACACAGGACAATCAGATGCAGAAAAAAACAGGCTAAAAAAACAGCTCTTTCCAATAGATTCGGTGATATATCTCTATATATCTATGTCATTATTATTATTGAGGCTGTGACATTATTATCAAACTTATTTAATATTGAGAGGGGAGGATTATGAAGATAAATATGCCCCATTGAGCACACCACCTAAGCTTAGAGGTGGCCTAATTACAAAGACATCAGTCTAAAACCCTGGCCAAACCCTCTTCGTCTTCATAATGCATTTGTGATGAGGTGATTCATTGTGCTGTGCGAGAGGTACCGCCACTCTAAAATGAAATCCGTCTAATATTGTTCAAACAGGTGTTTAATAAGAAGTCCCAAGTCTCAGAGACCGATGGGATTAATGAACATTTCTTCCCCATGTTTTTGAATAGAACACCATGCTCCAAACGTCAAATATTCTATCTTTTTTTCAGCTGCGGGCTTTGAAGCGTCTACCTGAAAGAAAAAATGATTCCTTACTTGACCACCAATTAAAAAGACTTTTGCCTCTTGACCATGGACAAAGATATTTTTAAAGATGAAAGGCTGAGGAGACACAGGGGAGGTGTTATAGCATGAGATGAGACAAAAACAGACTGCAAGAGTTAGGAAGGAAATTTTTAAAGTTGCCAACTTAATTTGAATATACATTTGTGTTATTTCATGCATGTAAACCTACAACCAGTTAATTCTGGCAAAGGAAACTTGTTTTTGTCTGCCAGTGATGTCAGCTCAGGTTAGCAGTTCCTGGATAGAAAAAAAGAAAGAAAACACTATTAACAATAAACAAAACAACTGGGACACACCGTGAAAACAGCCATGCCTGCAGCACATTGACATTTATGAAAAGACAAGCCAGTGTAACATTAGGAAGGGATGTGGATGTGACATTCATGTTACTTTGTCTATAAGAAGGAGTGCAGGTCTAAATCTTCCACTGGATGCTCACATACAGTGAGAAACCAGCTCACATCAAGCCGAACTCAGACAGTGAATAGTGAACAACTGGAGAGCAGAGTTACCTGCAAGACTGACAAGTGACCAAAATTGACAGTAAGGAGCAGCTCTGTTCAGACAGCCAGAGTTTCAGAGCGATGACTAGATTTACTAAGGAGAGTCAGTGGGTTGCATTTCAGAGGAATGTAACAGTAAACATCAAAAATGATGACAGCTGTAGGCCCAGAATGCTCAGAAGACATGCTGAGACTAAAAACTAATATGTCTTTAGCTGTTGTTGACTAAGCTAAGCTAAAACTAACAATACTCAAATGTCTGAAAGATGACTGAAGCTAAAATATGTTTGTTTTGTTTTTTTCTATACGGCATCATCCCCACACCACCATATTCATTCTCCACAATGCACCACTTTAATGGATGACATATGTAATGATAAAGACACTGGAATAATATGAATTTGTTTGAAACATAAAAAGGGTAGGGAATAACGTTGAACTGTGATAAATAAATAGCTCAAAAACGAATTCATTGTGTGGATTTGAACCCATTTCTTTTTACACTTTCAAGCTGGAGCTTGTGGAATCACGCGTATGTTCCTGACCATGTTTTCTTGTATGATGTGTTGCATGAAAATGGTTGAAGGAGGATGATTGATCTATTCACACCCCGTTCTTTTACCCTTTCTCTCCCCCAAGCAGATCTCATTGATTTTCTGAAATGTGGTTGGGAATCACAATCATTTTTGAGAAAGAAATAGCCCAGAACATGTCAGATGGGTGAAACAAAGTCTGCCTGCCACTGCTGAGCTTAGCTCACTGGGGAACCTAAGCTAGTATGCCAAAGGCTGCCTCTATTAAAAACCAAACCCAAAGAGGAAATGTAGAGTGCCCTAGTGCATAGACATGAAAATGTTTTGTTACCTTGGACAATCAGTGGTGGCTGTTTTAAATTGATAACAAAATTGCCTTTGGGTCAACACCACAGAGCTTATAAACCCCAGTGGGAATGCAGCAGAGATGACCCTTTGATAATGTGTATTCTACCGGACATCAAACAGAACTGCATCTTTACGTCAGTAATAATATAACTTCTTTTTTTTTTTTTTTTATGTCATTTCCCTGCAATGTAAACATGCATTTAATCACCCAGTTCAATATCCTGATTAAAATGACTCCATTTTGTATAAGCTGCTCTGATACGCAGCCTGTGTTCAGTAATACCACATCCACCGTGGACATTTTAAATAGTTATTACTAATTCTATTATCACCGTGGGATGTCCGATTACCTCACGGGCTTATTGTGCCATGTCAAGTGGGTATACAATTCACAGCACAGGATGCAGCGCAGGATCCAGTGGCACTGGGGTAAAGCTCAAATCATTATGGATGATCCCAATGACTTTCCCTTTTTCTCTCCCTATATTCCTCTCTCCCTCTGTGATAGATTAACTAAGCAGTAACGATGTCTCTCTTGTGGAATGGACAGTGCAAATCGTTGTAGGTTCTAAGCCAGCCAGCGGAGACAGGGCTGGCTGGGCAGAGTGATAGATTAGGGATTTTTAAATACTCCTCCTGGTGAGTTCTGCCGCAGCCAAAAGAGCAGCTGGGGTTTTTCTCACTCTGCAAGGGGGGTGGAGAAGGGCCGCAGATGGCCACGGGCCCTGCAGGTCAACGCTATTCAAAGATGCATCCTGGAGTGTACGAGTGCGTAAATTAATCGAGGCCTGTGGATGCACTGGAATTTACTGCTAGATGCTGTGAAATAATGAAGCCTCTACTTTAAATTCATATATGTGACACGTAAGCTATTAAAGAAGACTTCACAGAAGTACACCCACTCTGTCAAGCTCGGAGGAACATTATTACTCCTTATTGATTTGAGGATGCATTTTACCTCACACGTGAGACTAATAATGTAAACACTTTGAAATACCTGCACCGCCACTTGAAACTCTGCCACAAAGGTGGTTCATAAGCTCATTATACCAGGTAGTATTATTCATGTCTGATCTTGTGATCTTTCTCTGTTCTGCTTCATCAGTCTTTCAGTATTTAGGCCACCGTTCCTAACTTTTATTCCCTTTGTTGATAGATCCGTGCATACAGATCTGCATTTGTTACGTAGTTGGAGACCGTATAACTGCACGATCAGAAAACCTCTCTTAGAGATGACAAAAGCTCACATTACTACACAGCAAAAATATTATTGTGGTAGAATCTAATAATTGTGTTTTGCATTCTAAAAAAAACATGCTGCCGCAGTCACACCATTATTTAAAATGTCCAAACACAGTTGCAAGTGATTTGAATGAAACACATGAATTACAGCCTTGTGATGAATTTGATTTTCTCATTTTCTCATTAAAACCCGAGCTGCCTCTTTCATATCACCGAGCCTACCTGAGGTCACTGAAGTCCAGTCAGACTTAATTACATTAGAAGTGATCAACAGGTTGTCAAGGCTGGCTGGCTTGAGTACTGAAGCAGAATAAGAATGCATTTACACACACACTCATCTGAGGCAGATTAAGTATCTGCATAAACCTGTTCCCAAGCAGCCAGGTCACGCAAGTCTGGGTTTTAAGCCAAAGAATCTTTCTGAACAGGCTTGCCTGACACTGGAGGTGTGAATCTGGTGCGGATTATTTAGGTTAGTCACACTACAGAGGGGGGGATGAGTTTAAGATGGCTTTTAGAAGCTCAGCAAACAATTGTTTTCTTCAAACTTCAGCTGGAGTTTCAACAGAATTTTAAATTTCTTTGCAAATAAGCTTTATTTGGAGAAATGAATGCCTAATGTCCTAAAAAATATCAAAATGTACATTGAACTAGTGTAGATTTCTTTTAATAGATAGGATTTCTTCTGTATCAATTCCATTATATGATAATATAAAAGCACCTTTGTACTTTCAGTAACTGCACTGTACCTTGACAGATCTGCCATGACTCTGTTTTCTTTTCAAACTAAACACACCCTTCTTTTCCCCGACACTTGAGTATGCTGCAGCCCGGCTGTGAGCGTGAGTTTCGACCCCACAATTTCGCAGCGCACTTCACCATCACACCTCCCTCGGGGGCTTTGATGTGTCAACTGATTTCTGTGGGAGGAGGCACAGAGTGATATGATCAAATACATCAGGAGACAATACATCTGGATGTGCAGCGAGAGCTCTGCCTGTTCATGTCAAGAGACTAAGGAAGGAGAGAAAAGTGCACCAGTCATCTTACCTCAGGCAGAGTGTCATCTCAGCTGGGAGAATTTGTATCATAGTTTTGATGTTTTTAACTGAAGTCTTCCCTTGCAAAAGAGTCTCAGTGTACTGTCAGTGTAGTTTTTAAAAAAAACGTGCACTATGCTTTATTATACTTGCAAAAAGCACAGCTGGGAGTTTGCTCAGTCTTGTAGATGACACATTAATTGAGGTCAGCTTCAACTTTGAAGCTGTTTGAAATGTTTGCAATCTAAAATTTAACTGACAGGATGGTTTATCAGTCTCGTCCCAGAGTTAAACTTAGCAGAAAACATAAAGTTTGCTCACAACTCACAATTGTACATCAATCGATTCACTAAGCTGCAGCCACTTATCAGAGAAGTAAATGACTACTGAGTAATCAGACCTAGCATGCAAATCGTTAACATTTAGACTCACCATGTATGACTACTTGGAGGTCACAGTGACATGTTTCCTTTTAATGATCACATTGATTCATAGCTACAGTGGTCCCTATCTGTGTTAACATTAACGCAGAAATAGTAACGCAGTCATAGTTTCACGTATCGATTGTAAACGATCAATGCTCACTGTGTAGAATACATGTTTAAAACATGTATCGGGTATCATTTGCACGGACATATACGTTATGCGTTCAGTGCATAAGTGGTTTACTGTGAGTAGGGATGTGCAGAGAGCACGGCGTTTTTTTTCATCTGTTTCTGTGTTTGTGGAGTCGGCAAAATTATCTGTATTCAAGTGGAAATAAGTATCTGTTTTTATTATTTTTACACTATTACATTTTCTGATATTAAATACAAGTGTTCCTCGACAACTTATTATAAAAAATTTCTAACACTTAAATGTGTACAACCATAAATATAATTGAAAAAGAAATCACTTTAAAACTACCGTTCAGTACCTAATCAACACTCAGAGAGCAGAGTTTATATGTGAATTAGCAAGTAACGACAATGCCAGAGCTAATGCAGGCTCATCTTCTCCTCATTAAACAAACTCAGCTTCACATATTGCGACAGGAACGTAAACGACAGGTTAAACTAAACTACTCCAGTAGCAGGAGTGTGCTACATTTATATTACAATCCGGCTGCGTTGCTGTCTCTTTCTCTCACCTCCACTCTGCTGTTGTCTTTTTTGGAAAAAATAACAGTGCACACTTCACAAAACAAAGCTTCTTGTAACTTCAGACCAGTGCTGGGCAGTGTATCGAATTTTTAAAGGATACACAGCTTTGTAAATAATTATTGGACCACTGTGATATGGAGTTGAGATGTGTTTTTTTGCCTCTTCACTGGTGGATCTTGGTGGAGGCAGACTGTATTTTCTTCTGGAGGTTGTAATAAGCAGCTGTTTCACTGATCCCAGGTTTCTCAGCAGTGACTCTTCATGAAGCTCCTCATCACACAGTTCTCTTCCCTTGGTGGAGTTATAAATTACTTTGGATTGTCTTAATCTTATATAGCTGGGGTTTCCAAACTGTTTGTGGTCATCTAGTGTAAAACTTCTAGCGTATTTCGATATTTCATCTTTTTACACATAATGTATTCAATCTATTTTGTTATTATAAGATTCTATCATGCAATTGTTTCATAACTTCAACATAACTTGTTCCAAAACACAATTATCAAAGTCGAAGGGTTGTTATTTTGAACTTCCACAGAAAAATTACAGGTGTATTATGCAATACTGTTTACATCTATAGTCAGATAGGCCAGTGTTTGCTTCTCTCCTCTCACTGACACAATCTATATTTTTCTTCATTTGAATGTTTTGCAGCTGCACATTCGCAAACAGGGAAGAAAACCCTTTTGCTCTCTTTGCGTTTTACTTCGAACATCTCTTTTAATAAGGCTGACGTCCCACATGAGGCTTGGACTTACAACTGAACTTCAGCTCACTTTGTAGAAAATACCAAGACATATTGTATATTGTGCATCATCGAGCGAGGCCTTTTCTTTTTAATCCGGCTGATTACATTTCCGCACATACACGGCTAAATCATTAAGGAAAAAGTGAGTTAATTACAAACTTAATTTCTGGCAAATGATAACTTAATAAGGTTGAATGTGTAATTCACTGCAAAAGCATGCTAATGTGAATAACAAATTTGCCTTTATCTGATCACTTCAGGCAATCAGTTCTGTCAATGCACGTAAATGTCAGTAAGAAAGTTACAGAAAATGCTTGTTTTTTAAAGTGAGGGTAATTTGACAGATACACTTATAGAATGTTTTAATGTTAATGTTGAGTTCGGGGTGACGCTCGGGTGTTCAGTTTGAGAGCGGGAGGGAGCGAGACTGGCAGATTTCTGCCTCGTGTTGAAACCAAACTCTACACGATGGAGTTATTGATTAAATGTTCTCTTAAAAGGCCAGCTGGATGGAGAAGGTCACACCAAGGTTTTCACTACAGGGGAATGGAGATGCATTTGACCTGTCAGCTGAGCATAGGCTCAGAGTGGGCACACAGTCGAAGAGGCACAGCAATCTTCTTAAATGGAATCTATCCATGCTGAAACCTAGCTCAACCCCTACGGACCGAGGTAAGTGTCAAAATGTCAAAAAAGTCTTTCAGGAGTTTTCAACCAAGTAATCTTCAGAGGTCACATAACCATCTTAAATTGTTCTTGAATCAACTCCAAAGTTATGTTTTCAATCGGATTCTTTTCCAGTGATTAAAAAAAAAAAGAGGAATAGTTTGAGCTCATTTAGAACATAGTTGTGAGTGCAATCATTATGTGGGTCTCGCAAAAGGTCAGCGTGAGGAGAATTTGACAAATTGTTGTTTTTTTTTTTCATTAATAAGCTATGCGGCTTTCAAGAATGAGTGACTCACATTAGCAACAACGGCGTATGAAAAGCGATTTAAGTTGTTATCAGTAATGATCACATTTAACGTCTGAAAGCATCTCATCAACATGTTTTGAGCGGAATAATATTTTAAATTAAAAAAGAAATAGGCAAGCTATACTGTCATCTTCAAGTGTTAATCACCGATTGTCGATACCTGAGCAAAACGGTCGACAGAACGACGCTCAAGGGCACTTTCACGGCAAGGAAAATTGTTCAGTTGAGGGATTTGAACGGGTGACCCTGTGTTTTTGTGACCTCACCGTTTGTCGAGTTCAGCAGTAATCAGCCACAGACTGCCAGGGAGGAGGCGTTTAGGTTGGGAGGAGGACTCGTGCTGTGAGGTTCCCTTTCATGGTGACCATGTTTCTGATTTGGCACGAGTACTTAAACCCTTGGGGAGGATGGAAACAGCTGGGCAACACACACGTGTGCCTGTTCAGCTCACACCTGGTTTTATTCATAGCGGGGACTGTCATTCTTTTTGCTGTTTTCTTTTGAAGTCATGAAGAAATACATGAGAAAGATTTTTTTTTTTTTAAATATTCCTGTAATATGCATCAGGGAGGTTATTGTTTTGTGTGTATGTGTGACTTAGACAAAAAAACTTTAATCTCCACCAAGAAGTAATATGTGATACAGAACATTTAAAAAAAAAAAAAATCACATCATACAACATAAAACAACATTCAATATCTAAAAACAGCCATCACACCCCATATCAATATTGTACACCCATTATAGAAAGAAAAAAATAAAGAAATAAGTAGTTTTGCACTGTGTGTGTGTGTGATATTACAACTGGAACATTAAAAAAGAAAAAAGTCTCCAAGCCAGTTTTTGGGCAAGAAGTTAATATAAATACTTTTGACATAAATTGCTAAAATGCTAAAATTTTAAGAACAGATTATGCTTGTGCGTGTTGAAACAGAGCTGGGTCAAAACCCACACACAAAAGCACAAAAACAGCCTTCTTTAGAGTACACAATATCAACATGCACACGTCTTTTTTTTTTTTTTTTTTTTTTTTTACTTTCATCATGAATAAAAGCTTTTTAAATTTTGTCTAAAGGGCGCCTTGGACCCTGTTTTCATTTTGCTTTGAGTTCCCGCAACAAAGTCCTCCTTCATCACACTTGGGTGGATGTCCAAGCACTTTTCTTCATACAGTAAAAAGTAAAATGATTGTAATAATGAGAGTACCTGAGACAGACCTGGTCGAGTCAGTAGATCATTAATGACCGCAAGGTTTGTTTTGCCATAATAAAATGAACACGCTGTGCTGGTGCAGTTGATCTTCCGCTGTCCTTTTGTGTGAACTTGCTAACGGTTAATGGCCTACTGGGTTTTTTTTTTTTTACGATTTAAGAGATCATGAAACCATACAAACTGTTTGTATAATTTACCATTTATTATAATTTCATTGTAATAAAAATGAATGTTTTGAGAACATTTCAAATTCATATCTCGCTGCCCAACCCCCAGTGTGCATTCTGGTGCAAAATGAATATTTGATACAGAATACTTAAAAATCAAAGGGTCCTGTATGTTAGCTGATAAAACGGGGAATGCTGTTAACGAGATGCTCCTCGTCACATAAGGCCTGAAGTGCTTCTGTGTTTAAAAAAAATAAAAAAATACAGCTGCAATAAAAGCACACATGCTCAATGTCTAAATGCTATTCGTTCTATTATGCAAGCAGCTCAAGAGCCATGACTCAGTCCTGATTCACAAGACAAAGCAGGTGGAACTACTCCCACCTGTGTTAATGCAGTCAGTGTGAGCGAGCGTATGTCCAGCCCAGGGGTGGTCCATATTTACCCAGCTGTTACAGTAGGTTGACTCTGATCAAGCTGGTTCTCCCTCAGTATTCCTGGCCACACAGTATCATAAGTGGAAGAGGATTAGCTTGTATTACATGCTTTACTATGATGCTGGCTTGCACAAATCCTTTGCCTGCCTCGTGTCCTTTTCCCATGCTGACTTAAGACTGGAGTGTGTGCCATAAACCAACACCAGAAAGTCAAAAAAGAACATCTGTCCTTGGATGGAGTTATCAGATTCCCTGGAAAGACTATTTGCTTTTTAATTATATGTAGAAGTATAGGTGCCTGCGACAGTTATGCTGACCCCACAGAACCTTTTATTTAACGATTATTGCTTTCGGACCTTCATTGTGTCCCCGGGGATCATATTGTTGCACGGGTCCCCAAATGCCCTTGGCACTTAATTAATCAATTGATGCGATTGAGTGGCCTCTGTGTGTGAGACATAATGAGGTCTTGATTAAAATCATTACAGAAGGACCTGTAGACACTGCCATTGCTCATGAATCTCATAACATTTTGTAGGCTGAGAAATTGAAAGGATGAATGCCATTTTATGATACTGGATTCTGTGAAACATGGATTGGAACAGACTCGATAAACTGATGGGAACAACAGACACTAAACACACAAGGTAGATAGATAAAAAAAAAATGTACACTGTAAGAACACATTTATCCCAATCTCCCAATCTTGCTTCATATTCGCAACATTTTGGGTCAGTTCATTCTGTCCTATCTGGTCATCAAATAACGTGAAAATCTTCTGATTCGTGACAGTAGTAGTAGTAGTGGTAATCGTAGAACAAGAAGAAGAAGGAGAAGAAAATGAGTTTATTTCCAATCTGTAAAAGAATAAGCTTGGATGGATTCAAAAACCCTCCTACAAGCCACAGCCTTTTTCTTTACTAATTTAAGGAATGTGGGTGGGCCAACCATTCATCCATCCATTCTCCAAACCACATATCCTGCTCAGAACTGCAAGTGGTTGCAATGCATCCCAGCATGCACTGGGTGCAGAGATGCAGGATACTTAAGAAACAGGTTAAATGAAGGTCAAATCTAAGGTCAAAATATGCTAAATTAGATAGCGAGATGGATATATTAGTGTGAAAACCCATCTCACCAAAGAATGAACATGAATGTATGCTCAGAAAAGTAAATCATTATATGTAAGCACGGCAAACTTCTCAGGACATAACAAAATATTTGGTGGTATAGCTTTTTTAACGAGAATTTCATGACTGGGCTGGGCATCAATAAAATATAAGATAATTAGAGCTTAATGCCTGCAAGTTTTCATTAGATGCTTTTGCAGTGAAAAAAGTTACCTTGTGGCTGTAAAGATGAATCCATTCATGCAGAGAGTCACAGGCTTAGTTTATTCATACCCCATTAACCAAAAGACAAAAGTCAGACCTTCAAAAGTGCCATTTAGGAAGCCCCTTACAGCCTCTTACCTCTCAGCTGTTCCAAACTGAAAACTGTTGTTTATGTGAACTGCTCTGGTGAGAGGAAACACACCATTAATGCATTACACCATATGTTATGTATGCCTGTGTGCAGCTGACTCGAAGCTGAGAGCCGAGTTAACCCCTGGGACAAAAACAGTGTTCTTGGACTCACCCTAGTTATGGCTTCCACACTGAGTGGCACAGAAATCCAACATATAAATGATAAGTTTTAATGAAGCCACCAAGGCAGCCTCGAGGGGACACTTTTCCCAAACTGTTTCTGTTGAGCCTGACATCTTTCCAATAGCACTGCTGAAGTCAATACATTTCTGCGTGGGTCATTGGCCACAGACTACATCAAGCTCCATCTGTTTCAAAAGCGGATTCCCTGAAAACTTAGGTATTACAATTTTAACAAAACAGCGATGGTCAAAATGCATCAATCTGCATCCAGACAGATAATCAGTGGTCATTTGTTCTTTTAATTGAACAGGATAATAGGTGTAGATTCTCCAGTTATTAACCATTTACATTTATAAAATATATTGAAATAAAAATGTGACTTTATTGTATTTGAAGTAATTTAATTTTCCAGAAAAACAAAACACTGAAGAATTATTTGCAGAAAGCACACCTTGCCATAGAAATTTGATATTTTCTACGTTTGCAGAGTAGCTGAATCATGTTCATGAGTCTGTGATCTGACTACATATTTGGATACTTATCTATTAAAAAAAACACTAAACGCTCTGAAAGTCAATTAGATGCAACTACATCTCTTCCAATTGGCAAGACTTTTCTTTGGACTTAATTTAGGTTCAGATATTTGCCTGCGATACTCTGATCATTTCACTTTTATTAAATAAGCATCAGATTTGAACTGAAACTGCAAAATTCGTGCTGCATCTGTAACTGTCTCGACCAGATAATTTTTCATTAATGTTTCATTTTGAAGTAATTAACATTAAAGTTATCTTTTAATAGTGACAGAAGTGACTGATGAATTAAATCCATCATCATACCCCTAAGTGAAAAAGCCTTTAATGCTTTTCTGGATGAATCATATTTCTGAGAAAAAAAAAAGGAATCAAATAAAAAGACACATAGACTGGAGTACAGTCAAATGCATTTCCTTCATGATATAACATAAAATAGAAATCTTAAAGATGTAGATATTAGTAATCACTATGGCAACAACCAGTAGCATGTTGCAATTGCGAGGTAGGTTATAAAAGTCTCATTACTGACATTCACTTCCTTTCAGTCCTTATTTATTGCCATGAAAATCTTCTTAGACACTAAAAATGAGAAAAATTGAACTGACTGTTAGATTTGAAACTGTCTTCAATATATGTGTACAAAGTCAGTCTAATTTTTTATTTATTTTTTAATCTATTTTACTATGTTACTCACAGTGTTGCCTTGCCACATCAACAGAGACTTGCATTTCTCCTTTGAACACCCTCACTGTCATTTGCTTGAATGCATTTCAACCCGTGACTTGTTCTAACATACCATTACGGCTGAGGAAGAAATAGAAGATTGCTGAAGTGAATGGTGTCAAAACTGTTTGCTTTTTGCTCCATCAAGAAAAGCCCAGAAGCGGCTTTTGTGCTTACGTCTACCAGTTGACATCTTTACTACATTATGGTTCATGGGTCATTTTGAGGTTGCTTGGTGCAGATGTATCAGAGAGTGTCTGGGTAAACCTAGGCCCTTTCTTTATCTCTCCACACCAGCTTTTGATTCCTCAGTGGGAAAAAAAACGTCTTCACAACCCCTCGATGTTTCAAGCAACTGCAATATCAGCAAAAAGAGCTGAAGTAAATATACTGTAGTATTGATCCGTCATGCATTAGCATTTTAGTAGATTAAGTGGAAAACCGCAGGGGTGTTCAGTTTTTTCATTCCATCGTTAAACTGTCAGTCATCAATCTCTTTGCATACATGCACACATGCACTTCCATTGAAGTATCTCTGTAAATGAAGACAATTAACTGTCAAACACCAGCACCAAGTGTATATCGGAATGTTTGGTGTAAACCAGTGAAAATGGTTCCTGTTGTTTGGATAAGACCACTCGAGGTAGTATTTTAAGATCATGGGGTCAACATTGCACTGGCAAACTGCACAGATCATCTGTGAAATATCATGCTCAGTGTCTGATGATAGCAGCTGTTTTCTGGGAGCTAACAGGTGCCTGTACAGTGGTGAGAATAGACTGAGGAAATTAGAGATGGCAATAGGGCTTGACGGTGTGTCAGCGTAAATACCAAATCTCAAGTTAATATGTTCAAAAATGAGGTCATAAACGGCCAAATATGGTAGATTTAGAAAAATGAAAATATGGTCTCAGTTGTGGATTGTCTTCTGGAATATTGAACATGTTGATATTTCACTGCCATATTTCAGCCAACTCACGTTTGAATGTTTTATTGCAGCAGTAGAATACATTTAGAGTTTGGCTTCTAGGCTCCAGGACTATCGCTCCCCACAGATATATTACATGCAGGTATTGGGGAGTGATGAATAAATATCTTCCCCCCCCAAAAAAAACGTAAATTGGAGCCCGACTCTGTTGATGTAAAGACTTTCTACGTGTGAGCCTTGGCACCAGCCACCGTGAGGCCATTCTCCATTAGCGCTAGGAAAATATACTATCTAGAAAAGATGAATGTTCTAAGATGGAAGACTGTTATAACCCAGTGATCCGCCTGATATGCAACAATAGAGTTAGATGGTAGAGCAGCTGCGAAGATTAACAGATGGAGTACGGCTGATTTGCTAAAAACATGCGAGCTTCTCGAAGCAACAAGCATGGCAAGCATGGTGAAACTTCCCTTGTAAGCCAGCAAGCCTTTTTACTCAAGGTGTGGCTCAAATGAATTTGGCAACATAAGAATAGGTAGCATTTCATCTCAAGGGAAGTGTAGTGACATAACAACCATGTTGCCGTTCCCCTTGAGTGCTAGCATAGCTCACTCAGAATAAACTCATATTTCCCCCCAAAAGATGAGGGAAATACTGCCACTAAATACCCAGATTGAGAATGGAGGAACACGTGCATGGAAAAGGCCTCCTCTAGAAGTCACCATAGCAGTAAGCAAAAGAGCTAGCAGCAGAACAGTTCATCTTAATTCATATCATATGAACGAGTCATGAGCGCAGGAACACGAAACGGATTTAACTATTAGTGGAAATACCTGTAGTTGCAGCACATGGGCAAAGAGGCTTCATATAGCAGCAGTAGCATAGCATAGAGCACATGGCACAAGCATATGGGCATAGAAGCTACACAATAGCACAAGCAAGGGTAGGAATAACTCAGCAGCCAACAACACAATTACAAGTGGGACACTTAAAAACCAAAGGCACCGAAATTAACAAAACTGTTAAAAGCAACTAGCAAGCATGAAGTACAAGCAGCAGGTGTTACTTTGCTTTGAATGTTGGAGGAATGTTGTGTTGAATTCAACTGAAATGCCCCCGGCAGTAAAACATTGTCATTGTGTAGTCTGACAGCAAACATGAGCTCAACGTTGCGATGAAAATCACAGATTGAATCAGGTGCTCTGGGACAGCAGAAATGGCTTAAAGAGCAGCAGCGATGCAATGCAGCATGGTGCGTCAAAGGGAGAGCTGGGAAATTCTTGCAGTTTAAATCGACCGCCCAATTGGAGGGTGTGTGGTTAGTGTGTGTGGAGAGAGCATGTCAATGGTGCCTCAGTGCAACTCAAGTTGTCTGCCTGAACTAGCTCACAAACTTAGCTCCACATATTGTTATTGCTGCATGTGTGTGATTTTTTTTTTCTCAGAACATCAGCTACCTTCATTTCCAAGAAAATGACAAAAATTGCCTGAAGTGTTCTGTCTCCCAATGCCAAAGAACCCTTTAAATGCTTAAAATGCTGAAATCCAGTTCCAGATCTGGACCATCCCCTAGGAGGACCGAGATATGGTAGAGACCCACCTCGTGTAAAATTTTCAAGTCAAAATGTGTTGTAGATTTTTAGTTACAGGTGCAGACTAACAGACAGACAGACAGACAGACCCAAGTGCGATACCCTCACAGGGGTGAGGGTAATAACTGCCAAAAAGAATATTAATAACAAATAGTAGAGAGTGTCAATACTCCAGTCTGCCTAACCCAAAGAAAGAAAAATATTTCTTCTTTGTATTTCTTCTAACATTGCGAGATAGGGGACCTCCACCAAGGCCCCACAGTTCTGTAATTCAATCAAACACCCTAACTGCATATCACTACGTCAGATGACAAGTGAAAGGAGTATCACAAAAAGTATTTCAAACCTGATTAATCATTTGATAATGTGTAAATAATTTTCCCACTTCAAGATGTTAATATACACTATTTACCTAATCCTGTTTTTCATAGTCAGTGAATCCTTGGATGAGGCTATATAAACATAATGCTGGAAAAAAAAAAAAAAAACAGTTTCTCTGTCATCGATTGAAAATTAATGTAAAGCAAAATCTTAAAAGATATAAGATATATAAATAAATATATTAAAATACTTATTAGTAATGAGCCGCCTTCCAATTATGGGTAATGTGTTGTGATGAGTTCAAGTGCCATAAAACAGTTAACCTCTTCAGAGATACTAAATACCCACGAGGAGCCTCCAAGACGTTCCCTCGTGGATGTTTGAAGAACGTGTGTGTAGCTCTTCCCTCTCTTTAATTGCTTAACTAGACACCGTTGAAAAACCAAACAACAAAGACTCCACTCCATTGGGAGAACAAGAGGTCATCGGATTGGGTTCGAGCGCAACCTTGACCTAGATGATCACAAAAACACACACCAACAAACAGTGTTGCTCCTCCTACCAAGGAGAACACAAATATGAAAAAAAAAAGTAAAATAAATAAATAAAATCCAAAAATAAGGCAGCAAGAGTTATGGTGAAGGGCATATTGAAAAGGGAAAAAGGGACTGAAATGAAGAAGCAGTGGTGAATGGTCTGAATTAACACACTGAATGTTATTTTATAAATCATCTGCTAAGCTTTGGGTGTGATTCCTTGGGCCATTTTAGTCAAAAATCATTTAATACAGCTCTAAATTATCTGAAAATTCATCCTAGAATTCATCTTGACTATAGAAAGAATGACTATAGGCCATCTTAACTATACTTTACTTGATATAACCACATCATTCCCCTGATCCTAAAATGCTATATTAGGTAGAGTTGTTAAGTATCAACACTGGAGAGCTAAATTCAACACGAATAGTGCAGATCAGATACTGATTGCCTTCAATGCAAGTATCCTGTGCTTCTTATCAGTGTCAAGATGTCTTCTGTTTCCTCCTTTCTGCATGTGGGTGTTCCTGTCATGGTATGGACCAATTCTCTGTCTTATAGAGGCACTGATTTTCCACACCCTTTTCCTGCAGATATCCTTAGACCTGCCACCATCATTTGCATGCTGTGTGGAGAGCCGCGATGACAGCTTTGAGTTATGACAGATAGTGGAGTTGGCATTCTTGGGAAAGTGACACAATATTCTGCAGTCTGAGGTTTAATGGAATCTCAGCAATCAGATCCCTTTGATGCATCCACAAGGCCCGTAGCCACTAAGACAGGGGGAAGAGCACCTTAAAAATGAATGAACTTGAAAATGAGAAGGTTAACATGATTTATGCTGAAACATAGCAGGGGGAAAGCTCATTGAAATGGCGAGGAGCGCCCTTGGAATTCATTTGTTCAGAGCGGCGTTCGGCGGAGTGGAATGCCATTCATCTTCATCGTTCATCATCTGTCTATTGTCTCCCAATCTATGAATGACAGTAGAGCCACCACCACTTGTGTGCTTACAATTTCACTTGCCATATCATGAGCTGACACACATATAGCAATAATATGTCAAACTGAAAATCAGAAAGGTAGAGAGGTGCCAGAGCTACATTTAGAGAGCCGTGCTCACACTTTCAGGGATATTTTTCACTTTTGGTAATATGAAAATGGGCAGTTCAGTTGAACCGGAATAAATTGCTACATCTTATCTGCATGGCATCTGTGCAGCTGAACCATGCAGACGTGCAGACAGGTGACAAATGTGGCATGTTCCTGTCGAATTGTGTTTATATTTTAAACCTGCAATTACAGAGTACAGTTACTTTCCTTATTTGTCTTCAGTCAACCAGGGAAAACTTGCTGAACAAGCATTTACTTTTAGTGCATTGCCCTGTTTCACACTCATACATTTGTACATATTCACTCCTGGGAGGTGACCTGTACAACCGAAAGCATTTACCCCTCGTTTGGCATTGTTTAAGAGCAACAGTAAGTGCTCTATGTGGTATCCATTAATATCTGTGGTCTGTGCGGCATGTCAAAGAAACCTCATGAACAATGAAAGTGGTAGACGCATGATGTAACCTCTGTCTAAATTTCAGGTTTGGAGCTAAACATCTCTGCGCAGCAAACAAGGTCACTAAAGTATGGGTAACCTGATTCAACGTGAGTTTACATGAAAAATGACTGTGATTGCTGCAAGTTTTTTTTTCAATCTAAAATTCAAACTACAGTCTTCTTTCATCCTACCTTTTTATGAATAAATAAAAACTAAACTAAAACCAGTCAATTCCTCAAAACTAATAAAACTACGAACTGAATACTAAATAGATAAAACAAACTAACGAAAGCTATAATATTATACTGTATATATACACTTGGCATAAGGGCTCTCACTCTTTACAGTGTGTGGGTTTGTTGTATGTTTGATAGAAATATCACTTTTACTTCGCAGTCTGAATAACGTGACCTTGTCAGCGATCGGTAGCGCTGCATAGAGACAAAGACTTCATTTGACATAGTTCTTGCTTTACATGCTCAACACTTTAGTTCCTCTGGCGTTTTGCTATTCTCTCAAGTCATCCAATTAATGAACCTGTCAGTCACACTTCAAAGGCGATGCCCAACATAGCACTGAGGAGTTACTAATGATATCTATGAGTTGATGGTCAGTTCACCAAAAAAGGGCCATGCGGGATGAACATTTTGATATGCAGGGTTTTTTTTGGGGGGGGGAGGGATGCAAAAATACACATTTAACTAGCTTCAAATAGCTAAGTAGGATGCTTTGCCCAGAGAACGCAGTGGTAGCCTGTGTGCGCCATCTGGGTAGGGAAGAACAGAAACCCGTCTGTAATCCTCCAACCATAGCTGTCCGGGTACGTGCAGCGAACTGGCCAGGCTTGATGGGACGTGCATATTCAGAGCCAGTCACTACATCGACAAACGCTGCTTTGTTGACTTCTGCACTAAATCCTCCACCTTTGTTTATTACGAACAAAGTCACTCTTAGATTGTGGCTGCCGTTGCTTCTTAAGACACCGAGAGGGGAAAAGATTTGGAATGGGTGAAAGACAGCCCAGAATTCTTGGATAAATTATTTGTAATGTTTTAATTATTCATCAGGGGAAAAAAGTGACAGGAGGAAAGGTGTGAAACTTTACTAGATATATAGCTTAGATATGTCACTCAGTATTACAGTTTTGCTGACTACCCCCTCTGAACTCATTTCATCACTCTTTCTTAGATATTCCTCTCAGCATAGGTCCCATTTTCTTTGCACTCAATACATCTTTCCCAGTTCCGGTATCATGATGCTACTGGCACGAGGAATGTCCTGGGATAGTATGCAATTGGCACAGAAATGGGACATTAAAGCTGCAGGCTCTGTGCTCATTGTCGGTGCATTTTGGTACAGTGAATGCGTAACATAATTCTCTTTGACTCGTGAGATTACAGATAAAGGTGATAATGTGCGCATTCCCCATTTCCGCTGTGGATGGGTTGCAACAGTAAATTAAAGATGACTCTTTCCATTGCCATGTGCTCAGGGTGAAACCAAGTTCATGTATTTTACAATACAAAAAAACATCTTGTGTGTTGTGTTGATCGTAGGGATTAAATGACATAATTACATGATATTATGACTCTTAAATTCTTCAGATAACGATACACAATGGAAGCTTTTGGTTGAGCATCAATTATCAGCTAGTCTCCCTGTAGCCATTAACAAACAAAATGTAAGACAGCATTGCAGATCACAATGACAGAATAACACACTAATGCACAACATTCAACATACCTTCCTTCTTCAATGACACATACAGGAAAAGAAAAGTGATATATACGGGCATATCTAGGATACAAATCAGACCTTGGTTTATCTAGGGTTTCATATTTTTAAAAATCATTCACTCTCCCTAGGGCAACCAAACTGAGGTTACTCAGATTTCTGCTTGTGTCCATTTGGCACAAAACCAATTCCAGTGGTTCTGCCTGCTTGAACCCTAGCTATCGTGAAGCCCTTTCAGCTACGGAAGATGACTCTTAGTTGCCAGGATGCTCAGAACAAATTCTAAGAATGACTGAGCTGCAAAGGCTCTGCATCCAACTTCAACTGGATGCATCATTAACATCCCATCTTGAATTCATCTATTAAATGTCACTGACTGTCTGATGACATAGGAATGGATGTACAGAGTTTGATCAGCATGATTTACTTAATCAATGGGAAGCTTTTTGGGGTTTACATACAAGCTACTAAGCACCCAGGCCTAAATGACAACTGCTTTTCTGTAACGTTCTTTTTTTCTGTCTGTATTAACAATGTCTAGATTGATATTTTCTTATTTAATATTTGATGATTTGTTTGGGCTTGTTTTTAAAAAAGGTCTAATATAACCATGCCATGATAATAAAGGCATTTTACAGTAATTGTTTTAAAAGAGAGTGCAACATTTTTGAAATCCTACAAATGACTGAGCTGCCAAGGCTCTGCATCCAACTTCGACTGGGACGCATTATTAAAGTCCTCCCCTGAATTGTTAAATGTAATTTTGACTGTCTGTTGAAATGTGACAAAGCAATGGATGTAAAGAGTTTTAGCGATATGATTACCTCGACGTGGATGGGCATTTATGTAACTACATTCCTGGTAAGATTCTACCTAAAATCAACCAATTTAATCACAGCTCGTCAACTTTGAATTAAATTAAACCTTATCTCAAAATACCTATAAATAGTATGTTCTTTGCTAGCAGAAAACACTAATAATATGAAGTCACATTTTCAAGTTGCTCTGGCTAATGTATTACCAGACAGTGGTGTTTTTACACAACCAGTAGACACAGAATAATAAGAGCAACTTGTTCAGCAGACTGTCTAATTAATGGATCTCAGTTATTTCACTTTTAGCTCTGGTGTTGCCCTCCATCAACTCCTGAGAAAAAAAAAAAAAAATGATGGCTCTTGCTCGTCTGCCTTTATCTTGTTTTGTTTGCATGTGCCACACTTGGTTTAAAGTGATGCACATGATGGCAGTGATGATGATGTAGTCTATTACAGTAATAGCTGCGCGTGACTTTTACATTTTATATTCATAGACTCAGAGTTGAAAGTGGTGAATATAAAATATTTAGTGCAATGAAGGATTATACAACCCTCCAAAAACAAATAATTATCCAAAATCTGGTTCTCACAAAAACAGAAAAAAATAAATAAAAATACTATTCCGCACCAACACAGACACCAGAACATCTGTCGTAAACCTCACTCATGCACACATGCATCTATAACTTCAGCTCTGCCGAAGAGTGTGAGGATGAACATGACATAGAGCCTGGCTTTCATATTTGCAAGCCTGCGTGTGGACAGGTTATTGTATTTCTCTCATTACATGTGACTGAATTATGAGTAGGGTCACATATGGCTGGTTGCACAGGCTATGTACGGTATGCACTGTCCCCCAGGGCTTGGCTAGGCATAAACTCTTCTGTGTAGCATGTGTGCGCACCATCGGGGATAAGCATATGGAACAATGACTGGTGGGGGTAACGTCCTCAAAGTCTCACGCATGCCTGCCTTCTTGTCCTGAATGATGGCTAAATGTGACCCTTTATGGACAATATAAGATGAATGTATGGCTTTGATTGACTTGTGTTCAGGGACAACTGATCCAGTGTGCTTAAAAAAAAACCCACTGTGATGCGCATCAGTGACACGGAACGTGTGATGTATGGCTGACCTCTGTTGGAAGTCATGTGGATGTATGCATTTCAAAACATATTTATCTGCCCTCTAACCTGCACATATCATTCATATTACGGACTACAGCTATCCAACCGCTTTGATCTGTTGTGTTTTTGTGCTGAGTGCCAAGTGTCCGTGTTCGTCAAATTGCAGTTTTAGCAGTTTTTAGTCAATGTGCATGAGGATAACTACGCTCCCAGTATACCGCATATAATGTAAAATCCAGTGGTGTTTCTAATTTCTTTCTCTAAAGTGCATTATGCTGACTCCCTGTGAATCAAACATGCTCTCATCTTCAGAGAAATAGATACACAAACTCATTTTTAGTGTCAGTTCAAGAAGAGCAAATCCATGGCAAAGTTTAGACTCTAAATCAGCTTTTTCCAACATAAGCAATTATGGCACTTTAATTTCTTCAGATCCTTAAAAGCACCGGCAAAACAAGACAAGAATATTTATGCATTACTTTCATCAGTGTTGCATTAGAAGAATATTACTTTCCATCAAAATCCTTGATGCCTCTCACAGGACTCCTCATAAATCAGTGTGATAACAGCTTGGGAAGTGTTGAAAGACTGTCTGTATCTAGAGAAGGGTCTCAAAGACAGAAATGCCTTTAGCTTGCATGAGCAATTAATTTAATAAAGAATGCTTTTCTTTTATGACTCTAGTTTGATGTGTATCTACTGTTAAGAGTAGGGTATCTGATTTATGTTTTGTTCTCAGATAAGAAGCGCTGGATTTTTATGGTAAGTTGGTCCCTGGTCTTTTCTTTTACATCAAATCCTAGTAAATTGATCATACATGTTAGCTAGGTGTGATATGAAGAGTTAAGGTTAAAACATTTTTCTGCCTCTTGTACCGCTTGTATATATAGAAATGAGTTTCCTCCACCGGGTGGCTGGGCTCTCCCTTAGAGATAGACTGAGGAGCTCGGCCATTCGGGGGGAGCTCAGAGTAGAGCCGCTGCTCCTCCACATCGAGAGGAGCCAGTTGAGGTGGTTTGGGAATCTGGTTAGGATGCCTCATGGACAGTGAAGCGTTTCAGGCATGTCCAACCGGGAGGAGACCCAGGACACGCTGGAGGGATTATAGCTCTTGGTTGGCCTTGGTTGGCCTGGGAATGCATCAGTGTCCTCCCGGAGGAGCTGGAGGAGGTCGCCGGGGAAAGGGAAGTCTGGGCTTTTCTGCTTAGGTGGCTGCCCCCGCGACCCAGACCCAGATAAGTGGAAGAAGATGGATGGATGGATTTGTCTGTATTGGAATAGCCCTGTTTCTGCCTTGACAACTTTGAGTAGATAAACACTTCAAATATGCTTGCATTTCTAACTAAACTAGCAATAAAAACTGAATTGCCTTCCATGCCAGCATTATTTATTTAGCTTCTAGACTGAGTAAATCACTTCTTTCCCAGGTGGGATTCTCACTATGCAGACAACGTCTAATCTGTCTTGCTACCATTGGGCAGATGGTTTGTGTCTATAGGAAGGATACAGCCCAAATTTGAATTGATCTTGACTTTCTATATACTCACTTTAACTCAGAGACTGTCTCTTCAAATTCAACATGAACCAACATGAACACTAACTTTGAGCATATAATGGTGCTTTTGCTTTGATAGTCTATTTCATCCAACCAAATGACTATCATGACTGCCATGCAGACATGATGTTGTTGAAAATATGTCTATGATGACAGCCAACCAGCTCAGCTGAGGAAAAGTGTTCTCAATTTGTTAAAATAGCAACAGTGACAGTGAGATTACAGAGCACTAAAAGCAATGTCAAAGCAGCGACACAAAATGGTTTCAAGAATTACTTTAGAAGAAAAACAGTTTCATGGAAAAAAAAAGAGTAAAGTTATGAAAGAGTAATGGAAGGTGACAGCAATGAGATACCTACATTCTAAGATGTTATTGTAATGTAATTACCTGCCAAGTCCTGCCTCTGTAATTCTAGACTCACAAATGTCAGTTAATGCAATCTTCTGGCATGTTACTTCATACTTTGACCCAGTTTTCAAATACTCTTGAGAGGCCTTATTTAGCTGTGAATTTTAGAAGAAAAAACATGTTAATTGATTGATTTTTTTGTAACCATTGGCTGTTGGGAAGTTTCTACTGTGAGAGTGGTTTGGTAGCTCTGTTTCTTTCTCAAATTCCCAAATGGAAGTCCACAAACAAAAAAAAACACAAAAAAAATCAATGGACTTTCTTTGGCAGCTTTGAGAGAGGTGCTTAGCATCACAGAGTGTTTGCCTGAGGTGAACATCCCAGAGTGTATTATGGTGTTGCTCCATTGCCCTGTTCACATCCGCAAGCTGTTCTAAGCCCATTTGAAGTGAAGCACATAGGGTTTTAACAACTATCAGCACTAGTGTGAATAGCCTCCTAGGGCCCTCTCGCTCTATTTGGCCGTCGAAATGGCTTCTCTTTTTCAGTTGAGCATCTATATATTCCAGTGTGAGTGTTTTAAAAGTATTTACGTTAAGGAAAGGTGCTTCATCCAGCACTAGACACTGAAGCACCATTTAAAGCCTACTGTTTTGGTTCACCCTTTTTTTCATTAATACTCTAAGTCTTGATAGTCAGGAAGGAGTTGGGTATATGGCTGGACCAACAGTTTATCATTTTGCATTAGAGTGATCACTGCAGGAAAAAATTACAATATTTTTTTTTCTCTCTTTCTCCTTCCCGTCTCCTTTTATTATTTCATCTCAGCACTGACAGCGACTTCAAACTTTCATTGTCGCCCCAGGTTAGACTGAGATTCAAACACTCTTCCTGCTTGTGATTGAGGAGCCTCATAAACTGCACACATCTCGGATACATCCCTTTGGTCCTTTAGAAAGCTTCCCATCCCCTGGAGAATGGTGGACGGTGTAATTCACTTTACAATATCAAATAATCACCGCTTGTGATTCTTGTCTCCTGGCTAACTTGTCGGGCATGAGTTTATGGCTTTTAAAAGCAGAGGTGAGCTGCAAGGAGGAGAGCTTCCCAGCTGTGTCCGGAAGGTGATGAGGCCCAAAGTGAAGCTTTGCCTCCAGGTCATTGAGCAATAATGAGTGTTATCAAGCAAGTGCCAGAAGACAGGTAACGCTGGTGGAATTTATGAGAGGCCTTGCAGGATGACCCTAAGCAGGACCAGC
This sequence comes from Coranthus polyacanthus, assembly GCA_037367275.1. Lineage (NCBI taxonomy): Eukaryota > Metazoa > Chordata > Actinopteri > Kurtiformes > Apogonidae > Coranthus > Coranthus polyacanthus. The sequence goes on along the minus strand of JAPQRN010000022.1, from coordinate 17,686,026 downwards.
CATTCTTCAACTGAGACAGGACTAAGGCTAGGAGAAGACTAATATGGCAGGATTGTGATTAAATAGACCCTTGATTTTATATGCTTTGGCACCAACAAGCGAGTCAGTATTTATCAGCATAGATATAAATTGCAAAAACTGAACGCTTCGCTGATTACTGTACTCAAGGTGATCTCCATGCGGAAAAAAAAAGGATCCGTTTCTTTGACTGTAGATATACTGGATTACATAGTCTATATATTAAGTCTAATAAGTAATATTTTTGCGTTAAAATATCTAAAACAACTAGGCTAACGTTGACTTGTGTACTCACTTTATATCAAATGTTTTCAACAATGTTCAAATTCAGATTAAAAAAAATCTGTAATTTTATTAAATGTAATGTCGTGTTTCATTCGGTCGCCTGTCAGTGCAGTCATATCCTCTTTAACGTTTACTGTATGAAAGCCTACCAGAGCAGAGGCTTACGAGACGCACCTGAACGCAGCATGAAGTACTCTGTAACAGGGGACCGTAGCCGACTGCAGTGTTTGATTTGTTGTTGTTTTTTTTCCTGCCACTGTGAAAACTCATTAAGAGATGATAATGATGTGTGAGCGAAGGACATGTATATAATATATGTAATGTTTGACCCTTAGACCTCACTTCGCCTTCACTTCCTCATATTAACATTAACATTTAATGTTACTTGCAGCTAGTTCACTTCATGTAAATGTGCATCACTAAACACTTTAATACATTAAGCCATATGTAAACATGATTTATGCCTGAGTCACTTCAAACAGATCCTCCTCAGCAGTGGTGGTGAAAACAACAACTCCCATGATCCTACAGTACGTCATCATCTACGACTACATCTTTTTTTTATTGCTTTAACCGAGAGTCCCCTATCAACAAAAATGTTCAATACCAGTCATTATAAATTGATGATAAAGATATTATTGTAGTGAATTGTAGAGAAGTTAATGTTCTTTGTAGGGTTTTTTTTTATTTTTATTGTTTGACGTTAGAACAGTTTGAGGTGCAAACAACTGGTAGAAATGTCCTTCAAAGGACTGCTTTTTACTTGTATACTTGAGTAAATAATCAGTACCTCTGAGTCCTTTTTACTCAAGTTGTTGCATTTCCACTTGAGCACCTCCACCTCTGCCCTGATATATTATTTGACATTTATAACTGCCATAATTTGTTAACATTTTTGACCACTGGTACACTTTTACTGATTTGTTTCTACATCATTTAAAGTCATTTGGTCCCATTTGTCAACATCTACCTCTCTCGGATGAAAGCGGGGCCAATCTGCACTTCACAGACAACATCTTTACTGCTGTCTATGAATAATGATCTTAACAACAACATATAGCTTCCTTTGAAATTCAAATTGATGATATAAATAACAATGCAGTATTGTGCTGCATCTTAGGGCACAGAGAGCTGCTGAAGAGTAATGTGGAAAGAACCAAGAAGAAGGGGAACTCGGCACAGAATGTCCACAAAGCCATGCGAGGCAGTATAGTCAAATGAGAAGTGAATTTATCTAAGGGAACGATTCAATTTTCCTTTGTGACTTTAACCAGCTCATGTTCCTCCTTTGTTGTAGCTGATCCTTTGACTAACACATCTTTACATGTAAGACAAAGAGGAAATCTAATTGATGATGATGGTTCATTGAGTAGGAAAAAAAAGGGTCTATATGAATGTGAAAGTTCATCACACCAAAAAAGGTGCTGCCAACACAGTTTGAAATTGCATTTGTAAAAAGTATACACCCACCAGTTGCACTTGCTCAAAAAGTTAAATGATGAAAGAACAGTATATACACATGTACGCATATAACAAACTGTTTCACACTAATTGCAGACAAATTGCAAAGGGACTTTAGCTTTTACATTTTAATTAGACTTACCAACACTTTTCTCCCCCAATTCTTTTGTGTGTTAATTGAGTATTAGTCTACATGATTGTGTTTTCTCCGCAGCATTCTCTATTAAACGTGCCAAAATTCATGGTATCATTAGACTTTCAAAATGTTTTTGTGTGAACATTTGTTTTCCATTATCCCAGCAGACCGTAATCCGCACAGAATATTGTAGAATTGCTAGTGTCCACACATGTGCATTATTGCGATAACAATGGCTTGATATAGTCTCCTATACTTCAGCAGGCATGCACCATGTCTGCCACATTGTTTTTGACTATCAGTGACCACAGCTCTCCCTTTTAATTGGGATTGAAGTAATGAGCAGTCAGCAAACTTTCTAAGACACGTCTGACAGTCAGTATTCATTATCAAACTGAAGCTTGCAGCACCATTTAGCTTTTGCACAGCTGATGGACCAAACACTGGCACATTATTCACGGCATGACAAAGAATGGAGGGATTCTGTCATGACTGTTTAGGATATCCATTATCTTTTAGCCCCAAGATGATGCATAGAGTAACTAAGTCATTGAGCTGGTGGAGTGCATTCAGTTGACTTTGATGTTTGCTTCAACCTATGCAAACTTCTTAAGAAAATCAAGGACTTGCTGTATATTTGGTATTTGGAACAGTTTGCAACAATTTGTAACACTTCACAAGGCAATAATGATTGGCAGAGCGTTGTCTATTTAGGATCATTGCTGTTAGAATTGTTTCATATAGCTGACGAAGACAATAGTAGTGAGGAATCGTGCGTTTGATAGTTTTTTGGCGTCACTAGCCACTGGCGTCACTAAAATTCCATAATTACCTTTTAGCATATTGCAATTCAAGTGGTATGAGTGCAAACACAGCTTCTGTACCTACTCCGTGGCTCTGTTTTCAGGCTGTAGAATGGGCGGCTTGGGCCGCTCATGGGTGTTTTCAGACAGGTAGGCACGTTAAATACGAGATTGACAGCTGTAATTACGATCACTGTTAAGATCCAGTCAAACATGACTCTCTCTACTCCGTGAAAAGTACAAAAGGAAGATGGCAGCTCCCATAACCCAATGATCCCATGATATTTTGGCTTCACTTGTGAAACGTTGTCAGGTCATGTATATTTATATTTAAGGCCATTACACACCGGGTACGTGACGAATTAACGATGGCAAAAGTGAAAAAGCATTCACACCGGTGGCAACAGTTGTGCTCAATAAAAGATTTGAATATATTTGCACCCGGTCATTCTATTCAACATCACCTGGAGCCTCATCTGCTGCCTCAAACAGCTGTTTGAAAAAGGAAAATTTGACGTGCACATTAATCGCATGAAAGAAACACCTCCGGAGTGTAAAGGCCATTAGTCTTTGAATTTGACCAGAGAGGAGAGAGTTGCAGAACAAAAAGGTGTGCATTTTCACATTTTGTCATTTCTTTTTTTCTGTCTCCTGCAGCTTTAAGCATTTGTAACAGTTAAAATGCAATTGTTTTTGCCAAAATTCAATCAACCCATTTTCCAAGTGATTACAAGGTGCTACACAAGGTGAAATAAATGTGAATAGCTTTCGTGCTGTAGAGGAGGCTGATATGATAGATTAGATAGCTCACACCTGGTGGCCTGTATTCTCATTCACAATGATTAACAGCTGCCACAAAACACAGACCTGAGTGACACTTGACTTGCAGATGAGGTGCTTGACAGTGTTTGTTCTCATTGGAGCAGGAACATGATCAGGATATGACTCACGGGACAGTAAACATGATGGTTCACACCTCCACTTGTTCTACCAAAATGGTAAATTATGGATTGGTTGGTTGCTGGAAAAGCAAACTGCCTTAAATTTGAATAAAGTGCTATTTTTAGGGGCTTTTTTTTTGTGACTGATGCTCAACGGACATGACTAAACATTTAGCCTTTGACCTGCAGAGGCGTCGCGGTCGGCACCGATATGAACTCTCAGGACAAAGGTCATGGACTTCAATGATGCAGCCACTTCCTTTATTGCATTGTTGCATTGCTGTTTAGACAACAGAGACATGTTTTAAGCTGGGTTGCTTGGTCGCAGTCACATATCAGAAAAGCCAGCAATCAGTGGAGTGACTGCCAAAGCAGGTCTTGTTCACCAAACATGGCTTGCCCGCACGGGAAAGAGCAAGCTGTAAATTCTGCCAGCCTTTGCCTCCACTAGGAAGCTGCCAGTTACTGTGCCAACCAGGGGGGCCCTCTGATGAAGGAAACTAAGCAATCTAACTACAAGAGGCACCCAAGAGTGTCACATCTGCTAATTACAGCAATGGCATAAAATGGTTACACACATGCACTGACATTACACTACATATCACACACGAGAACACCTCCTCCAAATTCCCAGTTAATCAAGGCATAATCAGCAATCAAGCTGCTGAAAACCTTTACTGTCTTCAGGTGGCTCACTCTTTTCTACAATGTATTTAGCAGACTAATTTGTTGAACATGAAGCAAGCTCACAATATTGAAGTTATATCCAGAGACATCCAACTTTGGAAAAGGCCTTTTTACTAAAAGGTGGAATGTATAAGAGAGACTCTTTGGCATCACACATCATAAATTTCTGTGAAAAGAAGAGTACCAATTTCACATCAAATGGCCTGTTTCCTGAATATTAATGCAACACTTCTTTATTGTTACATTTTTTAGTGTTGGTAGGTCCTTATTTTGACTCACAGTGGCTCTAATGGCACGCTGTCTCGAGTATTGTCTGTTCCCATGGTGATGCAATAAATAGAAGTGTTAATTTCTTAACCAGACGTCTAAAGGTTGGGAAAATAAAGCGTATTATGTCTTTTTATTAAATATACAAATCTGTGTTATTTAATGATCTGGTGAATAAAACGTTATGGTCAGATACTAAATGTGACATGTGGGATAGGGTCATTTAGCGTTTGCTTAACAGGTAATTGAATTGATATACTGTTTTACACAATTCACTGAAAAAGCCGCATGTTATCATCTTTTCAGCGTTCTAATTTTAAAGAATGTAAAAGAACTACTCAAGCAAATGTTCAGAGTGCATATTTACTGCCTTTTACTTGTTGTATACCTCAAGAGCCAACAGTTCAGTCTTCACTTCATTTTCAAAGACATTTCTTCAGTTTAGTGCATGGCCACAAAATGTTTTCCAGTCTTTTCCAGTTCTCCATTTCTCTGGAGAGTTGGCCGCACACAGCTGAATCTCAATGTGGTTGTTTACTTATGCGTCTCCGCTGCTGCAAGGACAAAGTGACCTAGTCAGGTCATTTGGTTAGAAACCCAGCTGCTAGCATTAAATCAGCATCCATGGATGATCCTTTGAAACATATAGCTAACATCAGGTGGGTCATACATAAACACATTCATTATACATCTAAAAATTGTAAAACTGTCCTCAGTACTGATGTGATATCTAAAACATCTGTGAGTTCAGTATAAAGGGGAACCGTCGAGCACAGAGCTCTGTCATTCTTGTTTGTTTTTTTTGGGGTTTTTTTTTTTTATGTATTGTGATGATATCTCAGTCTTTTTATTTCACATGTAACTAGTTACCCTTTTGAAAATGTAATGGTACTATTTTAATTACTTCATCAAAGTAATGTAACTTTGACTTTTAGGTTACTATTCTAACAAATGTTTTAAACCGGGCGATAAAGTTGCCAAGTCCTAAAAACATCCATTTAAACCAACACAGTCCAGTAATGTTAGAGCCCTTTTCTGAATTCAGAAGGAAAATATTTTTGTCCAATGACATGTCTGCCCGTATTCACGTAGTCGGCTGTTATATTCTACATATAAACATTTTGCTGAAAATAATGTATTTGGAAATAACCTCTTTTTATTATGCAATGTAAATATCTAACATAATAATAGTACGCACCTAGTTACTCTTACACCTGCAGTATCTGAAGCTGTGTGGACAAAAGGAGAAAAAACACCAACAAAAATGACCTTTTCTTGAACATTTAAATCCTTTTCCTTAAAAAACACTCGATCGACTCTTACAATTCTAATCTTCTCAAGCATCACGTCTGACCCTCTGTCAGTGTGTGGTGGTGTATTTACCTGCATAAACCCTGCCCCCCCCCCATTTTTTATTTCACTACTTTTTCTCTCACTACGCTGCTTGCTCTCCTCCAACCACAATCAGACATATTACATACAGTACTTTGCCTTTAAGTGTTTTATTTCTGTAACTTCTGTGGTTTTAATGATGTTAACAACATGCTGGCTCATTTTGTTTTAATAAACAGGCTTGTTGGTTTTAGCTTTAATGCATATTCAAGTACAGAGACTGCATTTTACCAAAACATGTATATAGTTATTTCTTGTGCAGTGTTGCGCCGTGCCCCCATATGTGGGGTAAAAGGTTGCTGTTCGACACTAAACCCTCAAAATGTTCGAGAATGAAACAGGTTGTCTCACTCTCACCTACATGGACCCTACCACCTGCACAGGTAAGGGGAGGGGTGAACACACCATGGAATGAAAAGGGCATATAAAACAAACGAAACCAAAATAACTTGTTTTCTGCTGACATACACCAACCATATGGCCACACCTAAACATGAATGTCCATACAAACAGAAAAACAACAGCATGTCAAAGGCTACAGAAATCTCTATCCTTAATCTGTCCTCCCCTACTACCTCTGTGCTCTCACTAGTCCCAGCTCAGGACCTAATCATGCAAACCTGAATTCACTCTCCCTGATGAGCAGCGGACCTCAAGGCAGACAATAAAGCACAAACAGAACCTTACACATTGTTCATAATTCATAACAATCTGAACAGTCTAAACAATAAAAAACACAGATGATACTATTGGGGGAACACGGCATAGCGAAAGCAGGCAGATTATAACTTCCATAAACAGAAGGGCCTTTAGCTCAATAACAGTTTAGAAAATATGTGGAGTTTGTTATGCTTAAACCTATTGTGGGTTTAATTTTCCTCCAGTGCGTTAATCCGTTGGAGGATTCAACATTATCTGCTGCCTTTACATGAGAATCTTTCAGGAAGTGAGCAAGCTTAGTTGCACGAGTTTTGACAGCGACTGGGAAAGCATTGATATGATTCATGATACAGCCTAATCCCACATCCATCATCCATCGAGGAAAATGCGACAACATAAATGCACCAGCAACATAAATGCACCTGCACTCCCATGGATCATTTGTGAACAGTTTGTCATTCACAAAATTCAGGCTCCAGTTACAGGTTCATGCACAGAACCAAGCCAAGATTTCTAAGGATGAACATAAATAAAATGAGAGCTGCCAACGCTACCATTAAATATGAGGGTTTTTATATTTGGGAGTATAGTTTAGCCATTTTAAGTGTCATTGTTATTCATTCAAGGACAAGGAACAGACTTGGGCTAATGGATTCCTTAAGGGTATCTAATATGCTTTGACCTTGGAATCAGCAATGAAATAAAAAGGAAAAGAGAATCTTTTTTATTTTTGTATATATGAAAATACTTGCAATACAGTTTTCTCCTAAATACATACATCCTCTTGAACTGCTGAAGTGTGCTGTCTTGGTGGTGGCCTGTTATATTTTATTGAAGCAGTTATCTGAAGGAAAAACAAAAACTTGTCATCAGAGGGGAATTTCCAGCAATCTGACCTGTCTTTGGAGTAGACAGGGAAACGTCTGCAGTATGTGAAACGTCAGGTAAAGTCTTGGTTCTGTTTGCACCAACAGCTCACGTCAAGGTGAAGTCTGACTTCTCTCTGAACCCTCTTTGAACTTCTCTGACAGCTTCTGTGATATGAAATGCTTTCCTCCCCCCCTCCAGAACTTTTGTCATGCTTCACAAAGCGGCCAGCTTCTGATGGAGACCTCGTTACTCTCCAGTATGTGACAGAGAGACAGTAGGATCCTCTGCTTAGGCGACTGCGGTGCGGCTGGTTTTCCTCTTCTTTTTGTTTTTTCCAGTTCATTATCAAGCAGTCAGGAACCACACTTTGCGCTAATGTGGTTTCTGCTTTTGAAATGGGATTGATAAGCTTCCAGATGGCCACGTGTGTCCGATAATAATCACAATTAATGCCCGCAAATGTTTTTAAAACTCTTGAGTGCATACAATTATAGTACAGATGAAATTTCTAGTATTTACAGATAAGGACCGTTTATTTGTATCCGATTGGTTTTTTTTGGTTTTTTTTCCACCACAACAATCTGCATGGTTTAAAGTTACAGACATGACATGCAGACTGCTATATCCCCTGCATTATATTCCGGGTGGATAATAATTAACTTCATATTAACAATTACTTATGAGTGTGTAGTGTTAGTGTGTTGGTGTGCTCATAGGCATCATGACACAGAAATGTAAACTCTCATTCACTTTCTCATTTTCGTTTAACTGCAGAGTACCTGAAAGCTGACACACAACGCTGGTCAGCATTAATCTGTTAAGACAGACATCTTAAATATTTGACAAAGTTAGTGTTGTTTAAACAATGGACAAAACACATGTTGTCATAATAAATTTATATAGTCTGTGTTTTCTTCCCATCTTGTTTCAGTGGCAAGTACATAAACTTGCTTAAAGTGCATGGAAATACCAATACATTTTTTATAAATTGCTATGAAGTGCAAAACATGGTGCTGACTGGAAAATGGACTATGGAAGCAGAGGAACTTCTCGCTGACCTTAGTGCTTATGCTCTACTACATTTATTTGTTGCCTGTGGTTTTAATCCCCTATTAATTGAACAGCTGGTGTTATCTCTATAGATTTTCATTGGGTTTGGGCCAAATCCCAATCAGTGGATGTTTTCCCTTTGCTGTCAAAGTCAAACCAACAAAAAAAGTGACAGAAGTCTGAACCCAAAGTGCACTGTAGCAGCAGTTTTCTGCACGACTATGGCTCTTTCATTCAAGAAACTCCACAACCCCTAATTATTTGTGCATTTGGAGACACTTTTTTTCCTATTTTGTTTTTACTACTTCATTGGCTGTAGATTACTTTGTGTGAACCACTTTGGGTCCAGTTTTGGTACCATCTGGAGTCCAAATTCTGGATTTATGGTCTTCCGCTCATTTGGACTCAATTGTTGTTCTGCTATGAATGCATACATCTCACTAGTTGCTGCCCATCTCCCTCCATCAAACAGCAGTGATTTCAGCCTCTCTGCAAGGAGCCAACTGTAGGCTTGGCTCAAGCAAAGGGGACACACTCCATCAAGCACTGCAGCTTCTCTCCACCCCCCTTGTGCTTCCACTCCTCTCCTGCTAATGATTAACATCATAAATCACACTACACTGTTTTCTCTCGCTGCCAGCAGTGAAGAAAGCAGCTTCTCTCTGACCCTACGTACTCAGCAGCCATGGGGGGCACTTATATATTAAAAGTGTGGGTTTCTGTCCGTACGTTAAAGATAGTAAAATGTATCTTTTCTATCTTTTCTTTTCCATGCACCTTGTCCAGCACCCCCTTTCAAGAATAACTATTAGACTGACCAAAAGTTATCTGACCTTTCAAATGCTCGATCAGCAGATGTTTTAAAAGCAATTAAAGTAACAGTTGCAATTTACAATATCCTAAGAATGCATCCACTCTGAACCCTTAAAGTGTTCTTTATATTTAGTCTGATGACATTTAAGCTGAGAAAAAGCATCATTCTTTGCATTCTTAGCTTGGTTCAACTTTGGTTGAGCCCAGAAAGATGTAGATATTTATATATATTGCCGCTTCATTGCTCATTCAGGCTTGGTACAAGAAACTGCAGACCATCAACAATCCACCACTTTGGGAAATGTGTCTGTAATGGACGGCTCAGGGACAAACTGTAGGAAATATTAAAAGGTAATGCCAACCCCAGATGTTATGACTCTCTGAGCCCTCAGTTTTAATTATTGATGTAAACATCCACTTTGACACTTTCTCTGTCAGTGATGACAACCCAGCCGCTTGCCCGACACATGAAAGAGTAATGATGCACTGGTAGCCTTGCTATCAGCGGGGTTCAGGGGATTAGCCAGAAATTTGCTGTCCAAGCAGTAATGCAGATGGTTTTTCTTTCTTCCCCCCAACACCCGCACACTTTCTGATAAGGCACATTTTACACAAGGTAGAAAACTTGAAAGACAGGGGCTAAGAGATCAAAGTGACCCACGCTGCTGATCCTCAAGGGAAGAGGCCGAGGGCACCTTTAAATGTCTGCACAATTCATAGAAGTCAGACTAGAAACCAAACAACGATAAGCCTCAGGGATATGCACGTGTTTGAAGTCAGCAAACAACAGTCCAAAGGGAATGAAAAACAAACGAAAAGTACAGAATTTTAAATAAGCAGAGCTCAAATTCGACCTATTTTATTATGTAGAGTACAAGGAGTGCATTTCATCTTACTAACAGAGGCTCATATTATGCAGAAAGTGAGTCCAGACCAGGTCATATACATCTTCTGAATAATACCACAGTAGCTTCTATCTGTCAGTGACACTGCTCACCCAGAGTTGACCAGAAACCCAGGACACTGCCAATCACACTGACCCTGATCTAACTTCATTTAAACTCAGATTTTCAAATTGTAATTATGAAAAAATTCTGATGAAAGATCAGTTGAAATATATCACAAGCAAAACACAATGAAAGAAGAGCAAGTCAGTGTGCACACCCAACCACAACATAAAGAAGCATACATCATCTTCTGGCCTAATGCTGCTTTTCCAGTGACATTATTACCTCAACTTGCCTCAACTTTACTCGGCTTCGATCAATTTCTATACCATCACATTGTATTTCCAGGTGTAGTACGCTGGGGTGGCTGGTTGTCACAGAGACACAACGTATCACAAAACATATTGTGATATCAGCGTCAGTGCGACTGCAGCTACAGGCAATGCAAGGTAGAAAATGTGCAACTCTAAGGTAAGTGATCTGCATAGTTTCACGTCACATTTAGTATCGCATCAGCTTGCTTGGAACATCAGCAAAGGTGCTACTAAAAATAGTACCTAATGCCGCTTTTCCACTCCTAGCATCAGTTCAATTTGCCTCGACTTGACTCAGGATGGCATTTTATGTTTCCATGACAGCAGAGACCACCAGGTTTTTTCATATACTATTTGTATTCTCACCTTCGTTGAGGTTCCAAACGGGCTAAAGTGATACTAAATGTGACGTAAAATCATGCAGATCACAGATTGGTTGATCCAGAGTGTACTCATTGTGTGGGGGAAACCAAGTCAAACTAGCGGGAAATCTCTGAAAATGTCTGAGCAAATTTTCAAGCAGGCTTTATCTTGATAAATCGACCACAGCGTTGAATTCCAAACAACTATATTCTCGCGTGCCATCACAACAGTTTACATTGTGTCGCTATGACAACCAGCCATGCTGTGGCAGTACTATACCTGCGATGGAAATGCAGCGAGCTGGTGCCAAATCAAGTCAAGTCGAGTCGAGTTGAGTTGATATCGTCAGCGAAAAAGTGACATAATAGTAGCTGGTTGTACCTGCTACCACATAATGGAAATGCAAAAACACACTGTGCCAAGCCAAAGCACAGGCAGTAGCATAAGATTGAACTCAACTCAAAACTGCCAATCCTTACAAGAACACAATCTAAATATCACAGCTCAAAACAACTGGAAGTGTCTTCTGCTGTAATAAGAACATGTTTTATTTTGTATATACAATATCGCTGTTTCAGAGTCAGTTCAAACACATGGACCATAATGTATTTCTCAAAGGTGATTACAGCTACCTCTATTATGTCAACCGCATATGTTTATTTACCTTTATTTATGTATCTATGCTTGACGGGTTTCTTTTCATGCTTTTTTTAGCACCCTAGACTCAAAACTCAATTTGAAGGCTTCAACTTCAGTCAGATAGACATAAGTTGTTTCTGCTTTTGTACTGATCAATCATTAGGCTACACTGTCTAATGATAACAAATCAGACCATTTCTGACAAGAAAACAAGTAGCGGCTACATCTTTTCTTGTCAGAAATGGTCTGATTTCTATCCTTTACTGTGATATTAGTGAAAAACTTGTAACTGTAACAGCAGCAGTGTAGAACAACAACTATGGAAGGCTTCTAAAAATGTGTTGGAGTGTCAGCATGCCAGATTGCATTTAACAACTGATTTATCAAAGACAATATCAAGCAAAGGTTTAGAAAAGAAACCTCACTGGAGTCAGTTATAAGTGCCTTGAGCCCTTTTCACAAATATAAGCAAGTTATCCCGTTAGTGTTGGTGAGATGATTCATTCATTGATCCATTATAATAGTCCTTAAATTTAAAGCATATTTGATGGAGGAATTAAATTAAAAAATAGATATCTGGCACGGCGCATGTTTTGTGCTAAACCAGAGACAGCTCAGGTTTAGACATGAATTTAATGATTATTGCCTATTTATTTCATTATTAATTTCTGATGATTTATTGGGGTTTTTGCCTAATTTTTATTTAATCAGAAAGTCTGATTTAGACAAAACAGACACAACAGAGACAATAAGCTACAGACCATATATAGTGTATTGTTGACAGTCTCACATACGTGCCAACCAGCGAGGAAAAGGAATCCTAGGAAGCTAGGTTTTCTAGTTAGTACACAGAATGTGCCTTTAGTTTTGGTCTGCATGCTTATGTCAATCCTTTTACAGTTACTGCAATAATAAATGATTACACACAACTTTTCATAATATTTTTTTGAGCCTTGAAGATCTGAAGTCAAATTAGATTAGCCTGGTGTCAGAACACAACCTTCCAATGTTCCAGGAGCACGAGCCACTTTGCTACGTTGGGTGCTGTGAGCATGCATTTTAAAGAGCCTGGTTGGGCTATTAATCATTCTACAATGGTTCAAATCACTATATTAGTCCCTGAACTTACTGAGATTAATTCAGGTTCATTTAAAAAAAAGATCATTCATGAGCCAGTGAATGATCTTCAAAAGGGAAAAGCATGTTGTGTAACATTACAAAAAAGATGTTGGTACAAAAAATGTAGTTTGGTTTTTTTTCATTTAATTATTGTAGGTACACATGATTTTTTTTATGGTAAAGCAAGGATTCACTTCAGGGCATGATGTATTTCTGTGCAACAAGTTTTGTGCGGCTTAACATGTAGCTCTGGGGTTCATTTGCAAAATTCACAGATTGTTTTTACAGCTTTATCGTTTTGTTTTATTGATCCTTTTAAATATCATGTTGGAGAAATGTCCCTTTTTCTAAATTAGATTTAGATTTAGGCATCCAGCTGCTAATACACATAATACAAATAAAGCTATAATATTAGAGATTTCACAACAAAATGAGCCTGTAAAATAGTGTAATGTAGTAAAACAAAACACATACCACACACATAACTATGATACAAAGTCCTGTGCAATGAGTAATGTGATGTAGTAGATAAATAATTACACAGTGCAAAGTGATTATGCAATGACAGTAGTAAAGGAGTCTTAAAGTGCAGACCAGGGCCAATATATCCAGTTATAGTGAAGCAGAGCATCAGACCCAGAACTCCACTTCCCTCCACCGCCATTTGGGAAGAGTTGAAGAGCCTAATGGTTCTGGGGACAAACCAACTCCTCTGCTTCATTGTGGTGGTTACATCGTATATGCTAGACACCAGTCTGCACAGGATGTTTCTTGCTGTCACCATCACCAGAGTCCAGCTCCATGTCAATCAGAGAGCCAGCTCCCTTGACAAGCCGCAAAGTGCCTCTCTTTTTAGTGCTGCATTCCAGATGCAGCACAGCATAGAAGACAACACGGGCACCCACAGACTGGTAAAACATCTGCAGCCCAACCTCCTCAAGAAATAGAGCCAGCTTTGCCCCTTCCTGTATAGAACGTCCACGATCTCTGACCAGTCCAGTTTGTCATCCAGCTCCATCCCAAAGTTTTTCATCAGACCCATGTACTCCCCCTCCTGTCCACCCATGAGAACTTCTACATGTGGTGCATCTTCAAGTTGCTGTCCAACATGTATGGGGTAAAGAGGACAGGGGGAAGCATTGGTGGTTTTCTGATATGCAGAGGAATCCTGTGATCCAGGTCACAAGGTGTGGGTCCACTTTTATCCTGGCCAGCTTTTCATACACATGTAAAGAAGACTTCAAAAACAGACTAACTTTTTTGAAAAATTAATCGGGCACTTTATATCCACTCGGGAAGCTCAGTTATTTATCCACACTATGATCTGCACTCATTTTTCATACTGCATGACAGTAAGGGCACATTGTTATACAATCAGTCTCTGCAAATAATAGACAAAAAGCCTGTCTGATGGCATCACTGTGACATCCTGAAAAGATACAATCAAGTTTTGAGAGCTTCACTACTATTCCTCCTGGCATATAATGCAGGGGGATATAGCGATCAGCATGTCTGTCTGTCATAATTTGGTTTCCAGAGCATAACTGGAATATCATTTCAGATTTTTTTTCTGTTTTTCTCTCTTTTATGTGTTGGAATGGTGCTTTTTCCTGTTTTGTCTGTCCTCCGTTCATGTTGTCCATCATGCCGTTGTCATCATTTCGTTGCCAGAACAGGAGTTGAAAACGATTCAATAATTTTGCAGGGCACTACCTCTAAACTGCTCGAAACTACTCGACTCCTCCGCTGTCAACGGGCAAACTCAATGAAACAAACAACTAACAAGGGCCGGGGGGATATGCCATCCTCTGTTGGCCCTTATTGCATTCCCAAACTAGTTTTCAAATAGCTCCAGAGTTTGTTTGTTTTTCCAGATATATCCAAAGACAAGACAGCTAACTACTTGTATGTGAAACTGCATCATTCCTGTCAAATTAATAAGTTTAAATTGAATTCCACAGGAGCTGCATGGTGCTTGTGAAAAATGTCTTGCTGCAGCACACAAAACAGGTTGTTGACCTCTGCATTGGACGCCAACATTTCAGTACATGATGGTGGTAAGATGACCAACGCAGTTCTGTTCTTTATACCCCATAGGAAATAGCATCAACTGGACTTGAATAATGTATTTTTCCATCACAATCCTTCACCGAGGCTTTGGCCCAGTTTCTTTGTGGATTTAAATTGTGTTTTAATCAACACACTCACACATTCAGTGCCCCCTTATAACATCTCAGGAAATGAAATTCAGACTCATTGACTCACAAAGCAGCGGCATGGGACAGACAAACTTTTTCCATTAGACAACCTCAGAGGGAGGTGCTAATCCTCATCCCAAGAGTCACACTTAACAGTTTCTGCAAAGCCTTCAAGTGCACAAGGGGCTTCACCAGGTGATCATGCCAAATGAAGGACAGGAGATACGACCCTGGGACCATAAAAATAGACATTCTCATTATATTGAATCTTGACAGGGAACAAATATGTGCCCACTGTGAATAGGTCTAATATAAAGATATGAGCACTGATGTCACTGTAGAGTGCAGTGTATATTGCATAAAGCAAGAGGATAAGCTGACTTTGTACATGATACTGTATTTCAAGTCCTATTGCAGGGGATGATAAGGAACAAAGTGATGCTAACAGGAAAAATATGCAGTGGTTATACAAAAAAAAAACAGTGAAATCAGAGCATGCAGTAAAAAAAACAGTTCAACAAATTAAATGATTGCTGGTTTATAAAAGTCTTTTTACTAAAAAAAAAAATTAAAATGTGAGAGCAAGAGATTTCCACCTACGCAGAATCACGAGGCCCCAGAAAAAAACAGCACCTGGGTTTCCCCTTTTGTTGCTCTACTGTACAATGAGTGGGAGGAGATGCTGTGGTAGACACTGGACATGTTGAAAAGACTATATGATTCCCTCCTGGCAACTGAAAACACGCTGGAAAAAGGGCTTATGTCTTCACTGGCAGTAGTTTGAAATTCAAGGCACAAGCCATATTAAAACTAAATCACAAACATCCATGTGCTGAATGTTTGACAGAATTGTGAGAGAAGCTATAGCAGAGTTTAGAGAATGGCTTGTTTGATTAAATTTGGTCTTGGTGTGTTTGTGCCATTACTTGGGGAACAATTACATTTATTTTTTTTTGGTCATGTGGAAATGAAATAAAATGGGATAATGTGTTAATTGAAGCATTTTGAATTTTGATTAAGATTGCGTTCAAATAAATTACAATAATATTTATTTACTTGAACTTGCTGCTGTATAATTTGCAACAGCTGGCCAATCTTCTGCTTGGGGCCTCAGTCTTGCCAAAAAATGTAATATAATAGTATGATTTATGCTTTTAAATACCATGCCTTTCTGCTTTTATGACTAATTACATTTTTTTTTAACCTAGTCTAAATGTAATCTATGAGCTTGAATAGATGAGGGTGTAACAATATATGGAAAAGAAAAAACACATTGATAGCTTCAAAATGAGATTCCAATTCCACACCTTAAAGTTCAGAACAGACGCATGGCAGGGCATTTCATAGTGGAATGAGTCTTTAAAAAAAAAAAACATGAAACCTGTAAAAAAAAAAAAGTGTATTGTGCAAATTGTTAAATTGTTCTGCTCATTTATTTAGTCTTGTAGTGTCTTATAACGCAAGAGTACCGACAACACATCAGTAACGTACGACTTTATAGGCGAAACTTTGACTTCTGAGCTCGTATTTTTATTCCTGAAGAATACGACTTTGCACACGACTTGACCAGTGAGTTGCAGTCGAACGCGACCAGTGTGTACATTCATAGTCACTGCAACAACACCCACTACCTCCAAGCCCAGTTACCACCTGCATAGAACTAATAGCAGGGTTTCATGTTTGGAAAAGCGACAAAAAGTTCAAAATAAAAAGTCAGTAATGAATGACCTCACACCTCTTGTTATTATAGCTGACATGCATTTTATTATGTGCTCTTACACTGAAAATATGCCAACATATGTTTTGTAAGTGGCTGTTGAAAAGAAACATTTATACTGTAGTTTGCACTGTTTTGCATTTGAGCTTCTTCCACCCCTGGGAGTTTTTGCTGTTACAACACTGTAGGCATTCATGCACAATAAACTGTTAAAAAGGCTTGACTCCAGTGGTAAAGACCTATTTTATTTTTTCCTTAAACATTTTTGATGCAAAACACAGCTGCCAGTAGTCCCCAAGGAAATTCAAAGGCTCCTGCTCCCACTCCCACTCTCGCAGAGATCGCGTCACGAGGAATCAACATTTTAGTCAAAAGGGTTCTAATAATGTATGACCGCATGCCTGAATGGGTTAAGGTTTACTGAGGACAGGGCTTTAAATAACAACATGGTCCAAGTCATTTTATCAATATAACAGGCCTCCTCACATGCGCCTCACAGACTTATGAGTAATGCTTGAGGGCACTTACATCCTTTTTTTGGCACCTGGGGTATTCCATTGCACACTTGACATGCACTCCCATCTGAGAGTGCTAGTGTCACATTTTGGCCCGAGGGTTAGAGCAGGCCAGGGGAGCAGGGGAGTCAGCCACTCCGCCTCCCCTCTCTGAAGAGTGAGGCACATGTGCATTGTGAGCATGAACTGACTGGCTTGTCAAAACCCACCCCTCTCCCTTCCCATCTTCTCCCCCATGCTGTAGTGCACAACCTCTGCATCAGCTTTTCTGTCACCATCAGAAGTACCGCTGGAATTGCGTTGCGGTACCAAGATTTCAAAAAGAGACAGCTGAAGGAAAGCAATAAAAAAAACCTAGACAGATTATAGTTTAGGTTGCCTGTAATATGTGATTACCCCATGCTTGCGTGTTCTTATTATGGTCATTTCTGCACAATCTAACACAAAGTAAAGGCAGAAAATGTATGTAGAGTGTTTTACTTTCCCACTTGCACCGGTGGGGGGGGTGAAAGCTCTCAGCAGGAGTCAAGTGCATTGTAGTGTCATGAAACCAGAGTAATGGCTCCATAAGGTAAAGTGCAGCGTGGTCAGGTTGTATGTTCGCAAAATTTTAGCTGTGGGAGGAGTTGCTGGATATACTTACACAGTTCACACAGCTGGTACCTCACTGAAAGGCAGACAAGGGCAATTAGATCCACATGGAATGCAAGGACTTATGTTCAATGTGGGACATGTCTCTCAAAATAGCATATTTCTGCAGGTTTAATCCGCTGATACTGTCCTCAAAGGACGTGCAGTAGAAAAAAAAACTATTGATTTTAAACTATGGAGATTTAGCACCAATATTTTAGGTTTCAATCACAGCAGTAAGAACAGATTGTATACCAATTCCAACACAATGAAAAGACGGTACCACTTTACAATAAGACTACCCTCAAGGTAGGTTAAGGTGAAATGGTTTATAATTAGGTTATTAGGTAGGTAATTGGGTTACTAAGCGTGTGTTGTAAACACACAAAATCATCAAAATCAAGTTACGACTGCAATTTTTTTAATCTATCTATTATGTTGAATCTCAGATCTTGCTAGTTGCTTAGAACTTGCTTTATCTTGTCCCTTTGTCACTCTGGTGGCTGGTCTATAGGGGGCGCTGGAGGGCCATCCTACTTAAAATTGCTTGGAGAAGAAACACCTTTAACCCTTGTATGGTATTTGGGTCAAATTGACCCGTTTCAAATTTTTTACAAAAAGAAAATGGGTACAAGTATACATTTTTTCTACCTGAAACTCTATGGCCTTAGCTTATTTTCTGTGATAAACATGTACAAAAAACATTTTTGAGCACACATGCTGCTATACGTCACGCATTTCCATCCTTCATATGGTCTTCATATGGTCTTCATATGGTCTTCATATGGTCTTCAGGTCACACACACAAACATGAACACATACACACACAGATAATGTTCCATTGTTCTAATCTATTGTTTGATGTCACTCTTTACCCTCTGTCATGTGACCACCTTC